>JACEFZ010028419.1:407500-422500 GCA_014155875.1 Cepaea nemoralis | reverse complement strand
TTTTGACAAGTGCTGTCGCTGTGGCTTACCTTTCACACAAGACGTGATCATTTTGACAAGTGCTGTCACTGTTGTGTACCTTTCACACAAGACATGATCATGTTGACAAGTGCTGTCGCTGTGGCTTACTTTTCACACAAGACGTGATCATTTTGACAAGTGCTGTTATTGTGACGTACCTTTTACACAAGACGTGGTCATTTTGACAAGTGCTGGTGCACTGGCATACCTTCATAACAACATGTGATGATTTTGGCATTTGCAATCGCTCTGGTGTACCTTTGACACAGGACAGATCATTTTGACATTTGCTATCGAGTTAGCTTAACTTCGACAAAAGACGTAGTCAAAGTAACACGTACTGTCGTTCTGAAGTATCTTTTACAGAGGATATATCATTTTGACGTGTGCTGTCGCTCTGCCGTACTTTTGACAGAGGATGTATCATGCTAACCCGTGCTGCCGCTCTGCCGTATCTTTGACACAGAACGTTTACTATTCTGATCATTTTGCCTTATACTAAATCGAAATCTAGACATTTTTAAGGCAATCAGTGTCTCACAAAAGTCCCATTAAATCACATGTTAATATCAATCAATCAATCAATCATGTGCCATGCCGGAAAGCGTGGGCGGTCATGATTCGCCATTTCACTCGATCACCTGAGTCGTGGATAAGCTCAGTGTTCCCGTCTCGTCCATGCCACGCGGCCAAGCCATCCAGGCATTTTCCTCTCGGTCTTCCTCTTGGTCTGTTCCCCTCGAACTTGCCAGTTGTCAATAAGTTCTCCAATCCATTTCTTCTCATAACATGCCCAAAATATTTTTGACTGCCTACGTCTAATTTCTCCAATCAGTCTACGATTTTCATTTGTCTCCCGCAGCACTTGGTCATTGGTTTTTCTATCTGTCCATGTTATTTCATCTTCTTTTTGATTTCTACTGAAAATCAATTAACAACAACTAGTTTCTATATAAATCTACTCTTTTCTCAACTAACGGATCTCCACACGTGAACTTTTAAATAAACAGCAACTGTATAAAAGATGCACGTCAGTAAGAGCAGGCCGTTAGACTGTTCTACGTTCCCAACTAAAGACTGTGATAATAATGTTATATCTTTCGTTCCTTCAGCTGTCACTATAATGTCATGGTTTATACTTCTCAATTATTATTTTAGTTTTCTCTTGTAATTTTGACGTTTACTTAGGCTACGAGCATGCCCCCCATTTTGTCTGCTACATTAAGTTCAGAATATATTCTACCATGTCAGTTCATCTTTGGTAAACACGACCCTTTCAATTTCACGCCTAAAGGCGCATTGGACATAGGTTGTTAGACCCACTGAAGGATGGTGTTGTCGGAATCACATCGACAGCCTTTACTTCCCAAAACATTTCCTGGCATCCTTTTTAGACTGGGCTGACCTGGGAGCCCATGTCCATTTTAAAAATTCGAACCCGCCCAATGTGATTCGAACCCTTGACCACCGAGCTACCTATAGATACAGTTATTAGCGCCATATTGGTCTGTGGACAAGAAGCTTGTATTTGTTCGTATCCACTGTCGATGTCGTTCTCATTTATGTGCATATTCATCTATCTCATGTTGTTAATGTAGTAAATCTCCGCTAATGTTGTGTTATTGTTTTCGACCGCTTTTTAATGTGTTTGTAGTTTCTTGTATCATTATTGCTTCCATGCAATGCATTCTTTGATCTCCATTCCAATTACCATATGTGCCATAGATTTTATCTGCACTCCCGTAACGATAATCTGTTAATGTTGCTGCTCTCATATACCATCAGTGACTTTCTATAAATGTGGATTTTATTTTTATTCTTAAACAGATATGAGGTACAAGTCTATACAACAAAACATCCACACATAATTGTAATTTCCATGAGTTGGTGTCCATGTACCAACAAAACAGCAACTTTAGGTAAGATGTAGTAAATGCATTAATATTGTTTCGTGTATTTAATCATAATTTTCAGTTAGCATGAGTAAAGATGTTATCATTCTTTTAGTGTGGGGCCTGAGAGATAAAGCTAAGTTTGCTTATTATAGATTATAGACGAAAAGCCTTACAAGGTAAAACAAGCCTTAACTCTTTTTGGACAATGCATGTCATCATATATTGACATTGTTCTGTCCAAGTCTGTTCTTAGATTACTTTAACTTCTCTCATATTCCGTTACTTTATATCCAGCCCGCTTTTTTCTCAGATGCTTCGTTATCTTATTGTGCGTTATTCTTCGTCTGAAGCGGCTGCCCATTATCCTCTATTTGGAGCATAGTCTGGCAACCATCTAATGCTAAGCCTGTTTATCTTTCGCTGTCTCCTGCACAACTCTGGGCATAGTATGAATGTTTGCCTCTAGTTCTCTGCCTCGTGCGTTTCTTAATCCTCACTATTTCGATTATTAATAATTCTGGAGCTGCCCTAGGTGAAAGGAAGTAAGTCGTCGGCGATAAAGACTCCTTGTGGCTTTCTCCGCAAGTGATCATACCTCTTCGAGAAGAACCTTCTTTTCTCATGGTTGAATGAATTATTATTAATGTTTTAAAGATTTATTCATGGCGGACTATATTTTTCTGTACGTTTTCTACGGGATAAGATAGCTAACACCTTCTGTGTCTCTTCTTACAACATGCCGGTAGGTTATAGTGTTAATCTTTATTGCTTCCTTAAAGACCACGATCATAGCTGCCATTATATTAGAGCTTCTGTGACAGGTAGATGCTGATCGTTTCAGTAACACACACAGTGGATCCGTCCCCTTTTACGTCCCTCCTTGTTGTAACCACACTTTAATGCAGACTCGAACATCCTTAACAGATTCTGAGCCAAGCAAACAGTAGGTTTGGACCAAACAAATATGATTGACTGAAAATGAGAAGCAGGGGTACGCCACAGTTGTAACTTAAAAGTTGTAGCGGACATGTTGTATTATAGCACAATGGCAATATTTCGGCGATTGATAAGTCCATGGCAGATACAGGAAGTTGCTTAACGCGACTAATCACCCCACGGTATGTAATTAGTTAAATACATGTTTTCACCTGTTGTAATGTCTTCTTCTAGCAGGCTTTCCTAGCTGGTCTTTAAACTGTTGCCCTGGTCCATTGTGTGTGTTCCAGACTACTAGCACTCTTGAAGCCAACATACTGTATATGTTTTCTCGTTGCCTTCCACTCGGCATGATCCGAACAGTATACCCCAAGTAAGAGAAAAGTGTTTAAGCTGTGTACCCACTCTTGTCACACCTGTCTATTCTAAACTGTACGCAATACAGGTTATTAATCAGACACAATCGAGTCTGATGACTCGAGTACCCGCTAACCACCAGCAGTTACCTCGCCTTTAATGTGAGCTTGTATAATATAGACATTTATTTATTTATTTATGTTTTGTTGCATATCCTTTACAGGACGTTGCAGTCAACACCAGCATTTTTTTAAGCTGCTGTTGATGTACTAGGCAAGATTATGCTCAGTAGATTGCCATTGCTTTTTGAGCGACCGGTTCACATACCCCGTAAGTTACAGACGCGGCGAGAACCGTTACTGTTTCTCGCGCACATCACATTACTCATGAGAGTATACGGAATTACGGAGAAAGACGTAAACTCCTAGGCCAGGGAGACCGGCATAATATAGATTACTTTGCTCATTATAAATGAGGAAATAGAATAAATTGGCTTGGTATGCAGCTGCATATTGTGTCGATGAACGACACTACACAAATACGTGTAAACACTAGAGTCATGAGAACTATAACGGCAGTATCTTTTACTTGGTCACCATCTGCGATGTTTCACTGCAGACATACCGAAACATATTGTTTTACTACTGCCCAAAACACTAAAAAGAAAACTCGAGATATTATAGCTTAAATGTAACAGAAATTCTTTTATTACCGCGAATAAGGGGTAAGAAGACTACAGATAATAATACAAGTTGTGAACATGGAAAGTAATGCAAGTCTTAGTATAAGGTCTCCTAAACTGGAGAACTTTAATCACATCAAACGATACATTAGTTCAGTAGCAATGAAAAACATGGTTCCTGAAAGGCGGGGTAGGAGTCGATCAACACGGCGGTAGACACGACACACTGAAGACACCTGGGGTTTGAAACAAAACATGAGACAGAGGAACTTCAGCCCACCTGTGCTTACAGCAACATGTTACGTAACAATCATCCCAACTGGGAATACCGCCGACCTGCCAGCAAATAACAAAATATATAATTTCTAACATTGGAAAAAAAATCTCTAAATATGCGTGGGTAGTCAGGTTTTATTGTCTTACAATGTTTAATTTTTGTGTCCATAACATTCCAAATGCTACCTTTTTTCATTTCCATAACATTTCACATTTTAGGAAGTTCATCTTGACAATGCCAACATCTATATTTCTAACATAATGCAGCAATGCATGTAAGTGGGTCTGTGATAACAGATAGGTAGATATAGAGACAGACACAATGTCAGGCTGATAGATTGATGGATGGACAGACATATATATATATATATATATATATATATATATATATATATATATATATATATATATATTGATAGATGGACACATAGAAAGACAGACATACGGGCTGACAGACAGCAGTCAGTTAGATAGGTAGACAGACACAATGGATTTATGAAGTGAGGTGACAGAGAGATGGAGATGTTAGCAGTAATGTTACTGAGGTAGACAGAGAGATGGAGATGTTAGCAGTAATGTTACTGAGGTAGACAGAGAGATGGAGATGTTAACAGTAATGTTACTGAGGTAGACAGAGAGATGGAGATGTTAGCAGTAATGTTACTGAGGTAGACAGAGAGATGGAGATGTTAGCAGTAATGTTACTCAATGGAACTATGTCTACATTTGTTATATCCATAGTCATGTTATTCCAGATCAGTATTAGCTGAAAGACATATGATGGCTGTGGAAATGTGGTCTCTGATGAGAATGAAAATAATACCATGGACAGACAGAAAAACCAACCACCAAGTCCTATAAGAAACAAATGAAAATCGTAAACTGATTAGAGAAATTAGACGTAGACAGTCAAAATATTTTGGACATGTTATAAGAAGAAATAAATTAAAGAACTTTGTGACAACTGGCAAGATCGAAGGGAAGAGAACAAGGGGATGACAAAGAAGTAAATACTTTGATGGCTTGGCCACGTGGTATGATCGAGACACGAACACTGAGCTGTTCCACGACTCTTGTGATCGAGTGACATGGCGAGTCATGACCGCCCACGCTTACCGGCATGGCACATGATGGATGGATCATGTAGCGGGTCCTATAGAGAACGCTGCTTCTCATCACTGCCTGACGAAAAGATTCCCATCCTCTGCCACGTGTATGTTCACGACCCTGGTGTCTTCAATGTCCTGGGTCCATCATTGCGCTGATAAACCCCAGCCTATTTGTTCTTCAAGAAACCATGCCTTCTATCACTGTTCACTGGAACAGGCTAACGACACGTGTAACGACTTATACACATCTATAAAGACAGTGTACATTGGTCACGTAATTAGAAGAAAGACACTGGAAAAGCATCTTGACGACTGGAATGATAAGCTGTAGACAAGGCAGAAACAGACAGAGAAATAGTAATTGGTGACCTAAGACGGTGTCTTGATGGAATATCATCAATAGAAGTATAGAAATTATCCAGAACACCAATGAGCGAGGTCTGTGGAATTACATGTATCCTTACGCTTATTGGTAGAACACATGATGATACTAACACACACACACACACACACACACCCACACACACACACACACACACACACACACACACACACACACACAGAGAGACAGACAGACATACAGACAGACAGAGCGGATAGATATACAGTCAAATACAAAGGCCTTTAATATTGGCTTTGCAAGCAAGCACATTTTTTTCTTTTATTCGCATATCCTTTACAGGGCATTGCTGTTAACAGCAGCATCTTTCAGCTGTCTGTTGATTTCTTGGCAAGATTACGCTCAGTAGTTTGCCATTGCTTTCTGAGCGGCAGGCTCAGTTATCCCGCAAGTCACCAGCGGGGGTCGAACCGCTCCCAGCTCTCGATCGCAACGAGACTCTGCGTGATAAACGGGATTACGGAGAAAGTGTTGTAACCCCTCGGCCAGAGAGACTGGCAGCAAGCACATAGCTCTGTAAATATTTATTTCCAGCGTACATTTTCAAATGTGGGGCAGAGCAGCAAATAATGGAGAAGAAAAAATAGCATGTGAATCAAGAATTATATCACGATTGCCTTGCAGCTAAATGCATTGATAGGAGAGAGAACAAGACAGAAATAAAATGGGGCGGAGAGGCGAGCCACAGATTTGAAGAAATGAAAAAAGCAAAAATTAACAAAGGAGGTGAATAAAACAAATTTCCTAGCGAATCATTTCAGTTTTTATATAAGATTTCCTTTCACATTTCAGATGACGTGAGTAGCTTTTCGTTAATGTGGAAAACATAAAATTATGGAGGACCAGTGGTATCATTTTACTTCTTCGTTTCTGCTCGTCTGCTTCGTAGGATCTGCACTGGGAGAGAGCAGACGAGACATGTCATGCAGCTCGTCGCCATTTGCAGTAAGATCACATAACTCGTTTCTTGCAAGTAAGATATTCAATACGCCATACGCTGTGTTTAATTCCCTGCCTTTTTATCTGTTGTTTCTTTCCTACAGCTTATTGGGTTTATACATTTATTTAATGCCTTTGAAATGCAATATCACAAGTGTTGTTGCTTGCCGTTGTTGTTGTTTTTAATCAATGAAACTGGTGATTCTTCTAAATGTCAAAGATTATCAACTTCTTATTGTGTACTGAAATGGAGTCGGTGTCTGTGGCTTAGGGTTTAGTGAACGTTGTTTCACAGTTTTCCGATTTATAACTAACATTTTAACGGAGATAAAAGTATATATATAGTTTACAAGAGTAGGATTGCTATAAAACGGTATCCCCAGTAGATGCAGCTGTTCTCTCTGAGCAAGAATAAGAACTCCTGTCTCCTGACATGACCGATCCTGGTCTTTGCCACTGTACTATCTGTCCGTTATGCTACTGTTACTTCTTCTCCTGTTTCTTGATGATTTAGTTCTCTCTCTCTCTCTCTCTCTCTCTCTCTCTCTCTCTCTCTCTCTCTCTCTGTATGTGTGAGTGCGTGTGCGCTCGCGTGTGTTGTGTGTGAGTGTATGTATGCTGGGGTGGGTAGGTGGGTGGGTTCCTTTGATGGTATTATGTATAATATTGTATAAATATAAAATATCTCCTAAGACATAAAACACATTAACACACATTATAGATTGTTCGTAATATGCTTGGTCAGCGTGCTTAACTCTTTATCTCAGGCATCAATTGCCTTCACATTATTTATATCAACATTTGTCACCATAAATACATAAATGTGTGTGTCCTAAGTAGTTAAAATAATGAAATTATTAGGCAGGGTGAGTTAAAGTAACAATGTAGATAAAGTAAGTTAATAAACCTGCTACATAAACAGCCAGGGAACAGAAATGCATATTACGTCTGGGGTGCCTAACAAACGTTTGATGAAATATTCTTGAGCAGAATGAGTCAAATGTTCCATGTGCAACTCAAACTCACAACGTTCCGTGTTTACAGGAATGAGTGAAGATAATAACATGTAATTATGTCGGGTTCTGTCAGCATATTACTGGAGTATTGCAGTTTATCAGGATGGCTGTTGGGACCAGTGAGCCAGGCAGAAATACAAGAAATCAAAATAGCATCATGTTATTGGTTTTCTATCAGAAAATACAAATACACACAAATACACATGCACGCACGCGGAACATGATAAATACAATTCTACTTCCTGAACGGCCTCTGTCGCTAAAAGGTTAGTGAAACGCTCCGTTAAATAATTCCCTGAAATACCGAGTCAAGGGTTCGAAATCAGCGGTTGATGATGTGGAAGCAAACCGCTTTGAGTTGATTGCAATGGTATGAGGCGTCGGCCGTTCAGAAAGCTATGGTACACTGCCAAACTAACATTGCCTAGTAAATCTTGACATTAGTGAATAGATGCTGAGGTTGATTGCAACATCCTGTAGAGAAAGTGCGAGTAAATGATATTAACTGTCTCAACATTCACTAGTAACTGTCGACATTTACACCATTAGTGTCACTGTTTGATATTTACACCATTACTATCATTGTTGGACATTTACATCATTATGTCACTGTTTGACTTTTACATATTACTGTTAATATTTAACCTTTACATAATTAATATCACTGTTCGCCATCTAAATTGTTACTGTCACTGTGTGACATCTATATCATTGCTGTCACTGTTTGACATTTACATCATTATTGCCACTGTTTGACATTTACATCATTACTGTCACTGTTTTACATTTACATCATTTCTGTCACTGTTTGACGTTTAGATCATTACTGTCACTGTTTTACATTTACTTCATTACTGTCACTGTTTGACATTAGCATCATTACTGTCAATGTTTGACATTTGCACCGTTACTATCATTGCTGGACATTTACATCATTACTATCACTGCTTGACATTTACATCAATACTGTCACTATTTCTCATTTAGATCATTACTGTCATAGTTTGATATTTACATCATTAATGTCACTGTTTGTCATTTATATCATTACTGTCACTGTTTGACATTTACATCATTATTGTCCCTATTTACTGTGTGACATTTGCATCATTACTGTCACTATTTGACATTTAGATCATTATGTCACTGTTTGACATTTACATATTACTGTTAATATTTAACCTTTACATAATTAATATCACTGTTTGCCATCTAAATCATTACTGTCACTGTGTTACATCTATATCATTGCTGTCACTGTATGACATTTACATCATTACTGTCACTATTTGACATTTAGATCATTATGTCACTGTTTGACATTTACATATTACTGTTAATATTTAACCTTTACATAATTAATATCACTGTTTGCCATCTAAATCATTACTGTCACTGTGTGACATCTATATCATTGCTGTCACTGTATGACATTTACATCATTACTGTCACTATTTGACATTTACATCATTACTGTCACTGTTTGACATTTACATATGTAGCCGACGGAGAAAAGACAAAGGACACAAAAGAAAAGACTGACGTTTCCTTTGCTACGGTGCTAAGAGGTAGATAGTAGTTCTGACTTCGTTACGGCCAAAGAAGAGAAGTAGTAAAAGAGAGAACCTCACACCGCCCTCAACTGACAAAAACAGATATGGTAATTAGATAAGAAGGTACGAGGTCTTGGACAGAGGCAGAAACTATTTTGTAGATGTTCACACAGGAAACACCATGTTAGAACCCAAGCAATGAATTAAGATGTTAGATTGTTGTAGAAATACTGGTTGTAAAAACTAAAAGAGACTAAGCAAACAAATCAAGGACAAATAAACACGCTCTTTATTTATTTCTTCTAACAGGACATGGATAACACATTTCATGTCAATAACAGATACAACAGACAAATGTGTATATATAAAACAACAGTGGGTAACCCCTAACCACTCAGCAGCACTTAAGACAACAGGGTACACCAAGTACCACAACACAGGTCTTCCAAACAATGGCTGGTTAGACTGACACAATAATGAACCTTGACACAAGCAACACTGCTCAGACCATAAGGCACTATAAAAACATAAGTTACACAACATAAATTCTAAGATGCGGCATAAACAAGAGAGTTGTGGCACAAATTACTACACCACCAAGAACCCAGGCCTGCTGACACTAACTAGTCAGCCACTCGGCTTTCTCCTATGACATAGGTTGTTCACTGATGAATACATGGGAAACCACACATCTCTCGTCTCAAGGCGGGCTGGCCACAAAACTATATACACAGGGCCCAAGTGCATGCCTTCACAAACCCAGCTGGCTGCTACAACCAAAATGGCCTCAGGTCTTTTTGTTTCAAGTGGCGTTTCCGGCGTTGTCCAGATTTTTTATCTTGGGACAGACCAAACCAAGATTCGTTGGTTTGGCGATACCACACATAATACTGTCACTATTTAACCTTTACATAATTAATATCACTGTTTGCCATCTAAATCATTACTGTCACTGTGTGACATCTATATCATTGCTGTCACTGTTTGACATTTACTTTAATACTGTCACTGTTTGACATTAGCATCATTACTGTCACTGTTTTACATTTATATCATTACTGTCACTGTTTCACAATTACATCATCACTGTCACTGTTTCACATTTACATCATTACTGTTACTGTTTGATATTTACATAATTACTGTCATTATTTAAGCTTTACATAATTACTATCACTGTTTGCCATCTAAATCATTACTGTCACTGTGTGACATCTATATCATTGCTGACACTGTTTGACATTTACTTCATTACTGTCACTGTTTGACATTAGCATCATTACTGTCACTGTTTGACATTTATATCATTACTGTCACTGTTTCACATTTACATCATTACTATCACTGTTTGACATTTACATCATTACTGTTACTGTTTGATATTTACATCATTACTGTTACTGTTTGATATTTAAATCATTACTGTCACTATTTAACTTTTACATAATTACAATCACTGTTGGCCATCTAAATCATTACTGTCACTGTGTGACATCTGTATCATTATTGTCACTGTTTGACATTTACATCATTATTGTCCCTTTTACATGATTACAGTTACTGTTTTAAATTTACATCACTACTGTCACTGCGTGACATTTACATCATTACAGTTTGACAATTGCAACATTACTGTCATTGGTTGACATTTACATCATTGCTGTCACTGTTTGACATTTATATCATTACTCGCACTGTTTGACATCATTACTGTTATTGTTTGGTATTTAGATTATTTAACTGTTATTTATTTGGTTTCTCCAGAAGAAACAACAACGCCTGGTGATACTTGTAAAGTGGAAAGTGGCAAGCTATCTGGCCTCACCTGTTTATCAGAAACATCCGTTCTGACTGCACGTTGGAAGGGCACTGAATTTATGTTGCCACAGGAGAAACCGTCAGATGCAACTGAGAGCAACAAGAGCAAAGCCACATCACACTCCAAGATATCCATTAAAAAACACACCAACAGTAAAAAACTGAAAGGGTCAAAGAGCCAACGAAAGAAGAAAAAGAAGAAAAAATTGGGGAAGAAGAAGAAAACAAGATGAATCGGTGAATGCTGGGGTTTCGCGCAAGCTGGCTGTTTGGTGGGCTGGCTTGTGTGGCAGAAACGATGGTTGGTTAGTCGACTTATCAACATTGTGACTTCTCAATAGCGCAGCATGGTGTACATTCATACGTGCAGGTCTTCGCATTTGATGCAACGCAACCACACGCATAATTTTATTACGTGTAAACACATTCACGAAACATGCAAATATGGTGACAAATACTAAATAAGCATATTGTGTATTGCAATTTTATTTTTCATAATATATTGTTGTTATTTTAAATATTTCTAACGAATTGTTATATTTTTTACTGAAATATCAATTGGGGGAACTCTCTGAGGCTACTAAGACAGTTCATATATAAATTCACATGCATTGTTTGGCATTATAGTAACCCCACTGAGATTCGAATTGTCACCAAACAATACATGTTACTTTATTCATGAACTGTCGTATTTTTAATCGATCGGAAGTATTTCTGTACTCTGGTGAATGTGCGAGCATTTGTAGACTACTGTAAATATTAATATATTTTATGGTTGTGTGTTGCTAGTTAGTAAATATTCAATGAGTTGTGTGTAATCGTTTCTTTTAAAACTTGAATGACTTCACTTTTAAATGACGAAGTTCAAAATGTATTCCTGGAATATTTTAATATTCTTAAAGGTAGGCCTTTATTCATGGCTAACATTTGATATGGAATATTTTATATGGTTTTGTCCTGTTTATATTTTGTAAACATCCAATGTATTACTATGCGTATATCAGCAAAAGGGAAATGGGAATTGGTAAGATTTACAAGCTCACAATGAAAATATGCTGAACAATTCCACTTTAGGTTTGCGTAGATTTCATCACTATATTTGAACAGCTCTTTTACGTGTATCTATCTAATTTGTAACAATTAGCGCATAACCGATAGCTGTAACATTATATGCTAACTTAAAGTGGGGATAACATTCAACGTTGGAAAATTTCGTCATTTTTAAGAGTTAACTTGTGTGTGTGTGTGTGTGTACGCGTGCGTGCGTGCGTCTGTGTGCTCGCGCGTGTGTCTGTGTGCTCGCGCGTGTGTGTGCGCACCTATGTGAATGTGTGTGGGCGCCTGTGTGAATGTGTGTGTGAGTGCGTGCGTGCGTGCGTGTGTGTGTGTGTGTGTGTGTGTGTGTGGGGGTGTGGGGGAGAATGTATGTATGTGCATAGTAAACTAAAATGTTTAAATCGCTTAATATCCAAATAACACGAATGTTCTTGTTTAGTATGTTCTTTTCATAAGTATGAGCGCAAAGAGGAACGGAGGTAGGAAGTTAGAATGTTCGCTTCACAAAAAGTAGGATGTATGCTTGTTTCTCGGTTAGAGGTGTGGTATTAAACAGACACCATAGTCTGTGTCGACTGCTTGGTCAGTTGGTCGTTATTCCTCAGCACGGAAAAACATACACATCTCTCTGCAGACACCAACATTTGTACGGATGCCATAATAAAAACAAAGCGATGCCTGGTACATTTGAAAAGAAATATTTGTTTAGATATGCATTCATTTAGAAATAGTTTACATCAAGACTGATTGTTATCGAAACGCACATTTTATCTGATGCATGCTTTCATAACAGCATTAATCTGATGGAAGAGAAATTTGGTAGATATACCGCGTCTGTGTGTTTGAGAGAGAGAGGGGGATAAAGAGGAAAAGAGAGAGGTAGAGATAAATAGAAGTAGAGAGAGAAGTAGAAAGAGATTTAGAGAGAGAGGTAGAGAGAGGTAGAGAGAGAGGTATATAAAGGCAAAGAGAGAGGTAGAGAGAGTAGAAAGAGAGGTAGAGAGAGTAGAAAGAGAGGTAGAGAGAGCGGTAGAGAGAGAGGGAGTAGAGAGAGGTAGAGAGAAAGATTTTGTCTATTATACCACTATGTCATATACTTTCCCGTACATTAAATTGCTACGTATGCTCCATTCGTCTGGTCCTTGTCTTTTTGTGGCGACACTTAGCCTGTGTATTACAGATTCTCCTAATTCCACGACATCAATGTTACAGCCTGTGTATTACAGATTCTCCTAATTCCACGACATCAATGTTACAGCCTGTGTATTACAGATTCTCCTAATTCCACGACATCAATATTACAGCCTGTGTATTACAGATTCTCCTAATTCCACGACATCAATGTTATAGCCTGTGTATTACAGATTCTCCTAATTCCACGACATCAGTGTTACAGCCTGTGTATTACAGATTCTCCTAATTCCACGACATCTATGTTACAGCCTGTGTAATACAGATTCTCCTAATTCCACGACATCAATGTTACAGCCTGTGTATTACAGATTCTCCTAATTCCACGACATCAGTGTTACAGCCTGTGTATTACAGATTCTCCTAATTCCACGACATCAGTGTTACAGCCTGTGTATTACAGATTCTCCTAATTCCACGACATCAATGTTACAGCCTGTGTATTACAGACTCTCCTAATTCCACGACATCAATGTTACAGCCTGTGTATTACAGACTCTCCTAATTCCACGACATCAATGTTACAGCCTGTGTATTACAGATTCTCCTAATTCCACGATATCAATGTTATAGCCTGTGTATTACAGATTCTCCTAATTCCACGACATCAATGTTACAGCCTGTGTATTACAGATTCTCCTAATTCCACGACATCAATGTTACAGCCTGTGTATTACAGATTCTCCTAATTCCACGACATCAATGTTACAGCCTGTGTATTACAGATTCTCCTAATTCCATGACAGCACTGTTACAGCCTGTGTATTACAGATTCTCCTAATTCCACGACATCAATGTTACAGCCTGTGTATTACAGATTCTCCTAATTCCACGACATCACTGTTACAGCCTGTGTATTACAGATTCTCCTAATTCCACGACATCAATGTTACAGCCTGTGTATTACAGATTCTCCTAATTCCACGACATCAATGTTACAGCCTGTGTATTACAGATTCTCCTAATTCCACGACATCAATGTTACAGCCTGTGTATTACAGATTCTCCTAATTCCACGACATCTATGTTACAGCCTGTGTATTACAGATTCTCCTAATTCCACGACATCAATGTTACAGCCTGTGTATTACAGATTCTCCTAATTCCACGACATCTAATCTATGTTACAGCCTACATATATATATAAATATTATATGTATATATATATGTATATATATATATATATATATATATATATATATATATATATATATATATATATATATATATATATATATATAATAACAGATTCTCCTAATTCCACGACATCTATGATACAGCCTGTATATATATATATATATATATATATATATATATATATATATATATATATATATATATATATATAACAGATTCTCCTAATTCCACATCTATGTTAGAATACAAATTTAAAAAAATTTATTTGTCCCGAAGGAGTGTTCTACGATGGATCTGTGATGTGATAGGACCATCACATTGTGTAGGTCTGAGAGCTAGGAGGTATAGGTGGCCAACCTTTCCCACACTTAAGCGGCCAACCAAGGCTACGACTCTAGTGCGACCGTGCGCATGACATTACCTGCGCTGTTACCTATGAACTTCGCTAGCGCGCCTGCGATGACATAATCATGTACCATGCCGATAAGCGCTGGCAGTCATGTTTCACCATCTCATGCGATCACCAGGGTCGTGGATCAGCTCCGTGTTCTTGTCTCGACCATGCCTCGTGGCCAAACCATCAAGATATTTACTTCTCTGCCTTCCTCTTGTTC
>JACEFZ010028419.1:257500-402500 GCA_014155875.1 Cepaea nemoralis | reverse complement strand
GTTCTGAAACTGAAACGAATAAAGTTCGTAATCCGAGGTACCACTGTATCATATCTATTGGTTTATGGCAGGTGTAGAGACGTTTTCACGAACTGATACCACAGTACCATATCTATTGGAGTATGGCTGATGTAGAGACGTTCTCACGAACTGATACCACAGTACCATATCTATTGGTGTATGGTGGGTGTAGAGACTTTCTCACGAACTGATATCAGAGTACCATATCTATATGTATATAGTGGGTGTAGAGACTTTCTCACGAACTGACAAGTACCCTATCATTGGGGACTCTGTTGCAGAGTTCCAATTTCCCTCCCCATGCACCAGTTGGGTGCGCATTACTGCTACTGGGACATATTAGACACATTATTATGTAACCAGGTCAAGATTTAGTCCATTGCAAGAGAAATGGTCGGAGTTAGGCCTAGTTTGGTCATGTTTCCTCCGGAGGTTTTTAATATTTCATTGTTAAACAGTAAGTTACATATCCTTTACAGGACGTCTCAGTCAACACCGGCCTTTTTTTTTTTTTTTTATATTTTTTTTTTGGATCTCTTGGCAAGTTTACGTTCAGTAGCTTGCCATTGCTTTTTGAACGACCGGTACCCATACCATTTTATTTTAAAAAAACAACGCAGGCAGCCAGCTGCCAAATCGTCTACAGCTGTGTTTTGAACGCGTCCGTAATCCCTTCGCCACGTAACCGGCATTTTATTGTTAATATACTCAAACACCGATGCTCAATAGGGGCCATGTATGTTACGTAACCAATGGACACCGTCAACTATGTATTGCATCACAATATGGGACCCAGTCTCTTTTATCCCTGTGTCAAAATACAATACTGGGACACAGTTTGTATTATAATAATGTTTACCTTTAAAGGTGTCTTTCGTGTTTTTGCATGGTTGATTACATAAGTGGACACTATTACCAGTCTTAGACGCACAACGCTACACAGGAGAAAGTATTGCACCATACATGATACCGTGTGGACAATGAAAGTGTGTAGGAACATGCTGGGGGATTGGAGGAAATGAGAGAAATGCTGGTGAGCTGGTTAAATGTCGAGAGATTGTGGGGATGCTTGGAGTGGTCCTCACATAAAGTAGTTGATCTATGGATGTCCAGTCAATTGTCAACATTACAACTTGAACAACAAGTGCTTCATCGAAAACTAACTAGAGGTCGAGATGATTCAGCTATACAAGAGCACGATAACAAGTGACAAGATGGATGTTGCGGCTAAAACGTTCGTCAGCACACAGTCACCGAAATAGTTACAGGCCAACGACCAATGAACACGATAAAAACGAGACGCACAACAAACAAAAAGTAACAATACAATAAAGGGTGACGATAAGAAATGAAATTAGTGGAACTACAGTAAAGACACGATGAGTAAATAAATGTAAACGAGAAGTGACATTGGTCAACATTTCAAGAACATAAGTGACAGAATAGTTGTAACATGAACAGCGTGTATTCTTGCTAAAGACTTTATTCATCAACAAGTGACACAGTGAAGTTACAATGGTTTATCTTGCCACATTGATTAGTCAACAATAAGATATGCTCCCCGATATGGTACTTTTTGTATGCTACTTATAGTGTCATTATAATTGTTATAAAACGTTCGTCAGCACACAGTCACCGAAATAGTTACAGGACAACGACCAATGAACACGATAAAAACGAAACGCACAACAAACAAAAAGTAACAATACAATAAAGGGTGACGATAAGAAATGAAATTAGTGGAACTACAGTAAAGACACGATGAGTAAATAAATGTAAACGAGAAGTGACATTGGTCAACATTTCAAGAACATAAGTGACAGAATAGTTGTAACATGAACAGCGTGTATTCTTGCTAAAGACTTTATTCATCAACAAGTGACACAGTGAAGTTACAATGGTTTATCTTGCCACATTGATTAGTCAACAATAAGATATGCTCCCCGATATGGTACTTTTTGTATGCTACTTATAGTGTCATTATAATTGACCAATTTCAAAGATTATTTTTTATAATTCTGGCCCTCCTCTGTAAGCTCACATCCGCTGATGTTGTGCCTTTCATCTCCCAATGAGATAAACCCTCAACACACTCACTACAAGCCCGGTATAGACTAGGTAATAATTTGCTGGAGTTTGCAGCTAAAGCTTTTCTATGACATGAGATAACCGTCTTACGCTAACCATCTCCTCGTACGAACAGTGTTTCTATTATTTGCTTCCTGTATAGGATCACATCTTGAACGTTCACAGGGAAGCAGGAAGAGTAAATGACTTAAATGATGGCAGACAAGCCTACAAAACCGAGAAAGTAATGATACTGATAATGACAGTGGCATCAATGATGATACTGATGAATCGTTGTAGAGGTGGTGGTATTGTCGATATGATAATGATAATGAAGAGTGTGATGGTGCTTTTGGTGTTTGTGTCAATGGTGGCTCGTGTTGGCTTTTGGATGGCGATAATGATGATAATGATGATGTTTATGATTATCGTGGTGCTAATACTTCCCCGTGTATAATAAGCTCCGTGATCGCTGGGCTTGCAACCTGGAACGTAAGAACCATGTGTCCAGGATTTTCCACTGACTTGACAAATATTGACGATGTGAGAAAAACGGCTGTGATTGATGCCGAACTCAATCATCTTAACAATTGATATTGCTTGGCTGCAGGAGACTCACCTCGCTGAGGAAGGGTCGCTCAGGGAAAACAATTACACCTTTTTTGTGGAAGGGAAGAGGCCAGGCAGAAAAAAGGCAACACGGTGTGGGCTTTGCAGTGAAGAATTCGCTACTGGCTATGATTGATATCCCAGCTGGAGGTAATGAAAGATTATTATCACTACGCTTGGCAACCTCTTGTGGATTTGCCACCATTATCACTGCATATCCACCGACACTCGCTTCCTCTGATGATGTGAAGGATACGTTCTATGAGCAGCTAGACTCTGTGATCAAGGCAGTTCCAAAATCCGACTACATTTATATGCTCGGTGATTTCAATGCTCGTGTGGGCAAGGACTCGAGTTCATGGCCAGTGTGCCTTGGAAAATACAACATTGGTCGCATGAATGATAATGGGCAAAGGCTGCTGGAGCATTGCACTAGAAATGACCTATGTATTACAAACTCCATTTGTAAATCAAAAGAGCTGCATAAGGTCACATGGAAACAATCAAGATCCGGCCATTGGCATCAGCTGGATTTCATTATCACACGGAGACAACATCTGAACCATACATCATTAACTCGAAGTTACCACAGTGCTAGACTGTGATACAGATCATTCTTTGGTTGTTGCAAGTGTTAGACTGAGACCAAAGAGAATCTACACAGCTAAACACACATCCAGCCCCAGGATTAATATTATTAACACTCACGATCCTGGAAAGTGCTTTGAATTTCAACAGCAACTTGAAGACGCTTGCAATGATACATCAGAAAACTGTATAGTAAATGATCAATGGAGTAAACTTAAGGAAACTATTTATAAAACAGCGGTAGGGGTTTTCGGCACTGTAGATCATAAGAGGCAGGACTGGTTCGCGGCAAACAGCCAGATACTGCAGCCCTTGATTGATAAAAAGAAGATAGCTCTCTTAAGAAACAAGGAAAGACCAACGCGTAATACTCTGAGTGAGCTGAAGCAAGCAAGGAAGGATGTGCAAAAGGCTGCCAGGCAGCGTGCGAATGACTATTGGATCAAGTTATGTGAGTCCATTCAAATCGCAAGTGATAAGGGAAATATCAGAAGCATGTATGAAGGGATAAAGAGAGCCTGTGGTCAATGATCAAAAGAGGTGCACCGCTGAAAACCTTGACTCGAGAAATCATCACTGATAAGAAACAGCAGATGGACAGATGGGTAGAGCACTATTTAGAGCTTTACTCAAGTGAGACCAAGCTAGCGGATGATGCCCTCAACGCTATAGAGACCCTGCCAACTCTTGACCACCTGGTCACACTTTCCACCATAACAGAAGTTAAGTGTGCTATAAATGAGCTTGCGTCTGGCAAGGCTCCAGGATAATGATGGGATTCCAATAGAGGTTAATCAGGAGTGGGACAAGACACACTCGTATAACAGAGTCTCTCTAGTGGGGAACTCGGCTTGGTGTGCAATGGGAAGACTCTTATAAGCACGGATGGGCACATCGCGAAGTACCAACATAATTTACTGTGTTCGTTAATTCAGGGAAGAAGTATAGAGAGAAACATATCATTTTTTTTGAATTATAAGATTCGTATAAGGTTGTTTTTTTTTTGAAAAACTTTATTTCATAAAGTTTCGTATGTGAAAGGGAGGATAAATATTACTGTTTTGCTATCTTTCCTATTCTTGGTGCGCACCATTTCTCTGTCTGTCCTGGGATGTATGGATTGTTTACAGAAGAGAATGATATGTTGAATTTTTTATATATATATTATTGATTTGGATAAGGTATACATCTCAATTATAACATTGAAATCGGATGAGAATTTAAGCGGATTGCTTGTGGAAGCGAAGAAGAAGTATTAAAGGTCCACAATTATGGTGGGGTGTTATAATGACTAAGAGAAAAAGCGGCTAGCTAGTTCCATGCGTGGTTGAAAAGGGTCAAGATGGGTGTAAGCGCTATAATGTAACTTACTTAGTTTGAAGACGTTTTAAGGCTTAAGTAATGTTGGGGGGGGGGGATGATGGCAGATAGTTATAGGACAATCCATGAGTGGTTGAGTAAAGGTGGTGGTAGCGGATGGCTATGGATCTCAAGGGAAGTTAAGTGATGATGAGGTAGTGATTAATGAAGATAATAAGAGTCAGGAAGACTCCGGTGATAGGGGCTTATAAAAAGTCCCAGGTTATATGTTACTTAGACTTTTTTTTTGGCTGTGTTTTTGGAAATTATAGTATGTTAAAGTAGGTTTTGGGTTTAAGACTTTTCGGGTAAAAGTCTTGGTTGGGTGAAGAAGGTATTATCACAGAGTCTCTAGTAGGGAACTTGGCTTGGTGTGCAATGGGAAGACTCTTATAAGCACGGATGGGCACATCGCTATGGGGTAGCTAGGGGTGGTCGTCCTATGACAAGGCTCTAGGGAACGTGAGTTAGTTGTGACCATACTTCCATACTGTAAGGTCGCACGAAGCTTATGGATATCACCTAGAGTGGGAGATGACCTCTGTGTAACTGCATTTCGATTGTTTATACTCAAGAATTATGATCTTGTTAAATGAAACATGAAATAAACAACGAGTTAAACTACAGACGGAGTTGAGTTGTCATCTATCATTATCGTCCTCCTGAATGTCCTGCATCTGTTACACTCGCTCTACAGATCCACCAGCTAATAGCGCTATGCTGGCGAGAAGGACAAGTCCCACAGGATTTCAAAGATTCAAACATCATAACCTTGTACAAGAACAAGGGCGATCGGAGCGAGTGTAACAACTATAGGGGTATCTCACTTCTGTGTATTGTTGAGGAAATATTTGCCAGAATTGTTCTGCGCAGACTTCAAGTCCTGGAAGATCAAGTCTACCCCGAATCACAGTGCGGCTTCCGTCAGAATCGGTCTACCATTGATATGATATTCTCATTGCGGCAGATGCAAGAAAAATGCTTGGAACAAAATCAGCCACTGATTTGGTCAGTCGTGAGGGTCTGTTCAAAGCACTAAAGAAGATTGGCTGCCCACCAACTCTTCTGTCCATTGTGGAATCGTTCCACACAGGCATGAAGGGTATAATCAAGTTTGATGGCTCAACTTCAGAAGAGTTGGAAATCAAGAGTGGAGTTCAGCAAGGTTGTGTACTACCCCCCACCCTCCTTGGGATATACTTTTCACTTCTACTGAAATATGCCTTTCGTGATCAGGATGACGGTATATACATTCACTCACGCTCAGATGGTGGCCTCTATAATGCTCAGAGATTGAAGGCCAAGACCAAAATTAGGAGGGTACTAATCAGAGAGTTGCTTTTTGCGGATGATGCTGCGATTGCGACCCACTCTGAGGAAGAATTACAACATCTACTATCTGCATTCTCCAATGCTTGTTCTGAATTTGGTTTAACAATTAACAAAAAGAAGACACAGATTATGTCACAAGGTGCACATGGTGTACCATCAATCTTTATTGACGACGCCGAACTGGAGATAGTAGACAATTTTACATATCTAGGATCAGAGGTAAATAGCAAAATTATCCATCGATCAGGAAATCAACATCAGGATTGGCAAGGCAGCAACAACAATGAACATGTTAGCAAAAAAAAGTCTGGGAGAACAGGAAGCTTACTGCCAAAACAAAAGTCCTCGTCTACCAAGCCTGTGTCCTTTCTTCTTTATGGCAGTGAAACCTGGACAACTTACTCACGCCAAGAGAAACGTTTAAATAGCTTTCATATAGTGTCTGCGAAGAATACTTGGTATTAAGTGGCAAGACAAAATCACAAATACTGAAGTATTGGAAAGATCAGGTTGTGTGACGGTGTATTCCATGCTCAGTCTTCGTAGACTTAGATGGATAGGACGTGTTATGAGGATGGATGATGTTAGAATACCAAAGAACATCTTTTTTGGTGAATTACAGATGGGTAGGAGATCTCAGGGTCGGCCTCTACTACGATACAAAGATGTGTGTAAGCGGGACATGATTGATACAGGCATAGATAATGCATATTGGAAGCAAGTCGCCGCTGAACGTGTTGCATGGAGGGCAACTATCAGAAATGGAATAAAGACAAAGGAGGAAATGATTGCAGATAAAGCACACACAGAGTGTGAGAGACGTAAGATGGTGCACAATGGTGGAAATGACCATGTTTTCACATGCATCTACTGTGGGCAGACATTTGCAGCAAGAATTGGCCTTACCAGCCACAGTCGCCACCGCCATGGGTCATAGTTATTAAGCCGTTTTGAAGCACAATGTACCAAACTATCGTCTGTCAAGACGGAAAGGTGCCAATGATGATGTTTATGATTATCGTGGTGGTAATACTAGTGCTGATAATGACGATGTTGGTTGTGACCATGATCTTGGTGTTGATGACGATGACAGAGGTGGTGGGTTTGGTAGAGATGATGATAATGATACTGGTGGTAGTATTGATAGTAATAGTAATGAAGATGGTTATAATGGTGGTAGATTTGTAGTGATGTTGATATTTGTGATGGTGATGCTAATATTTCCTGGTTGTGGTATCACTGAGAGTCTTAATAATGACGATGGTGATGATAGTGGAAACCATAGTGGTAGTGATGGAGACACTTGTGGTGAAAGTAATAATGGCTATATAAAAGGCATGTCCTTTTGCAAACTATTCCTCCTAATAATACACATAAAGCAAAAGGCCCGTTCAAGCACCTTGAGACGTATTGAGTTAGTCGTTAGACGCAATTCCAACTTCACGACAAAGGGTCACCCTATAATGCTCCATTCCTTTGCCAGCGATAATCACACAATATGCTTCTCACTATCTCATGTAAAAAGTGGAGCAGACAGCAGCCCCGACAAACCAACAGTATGCACATACATACAAGCATACGGCCATTGCCAGAATGTCAACAGAATATCCTTCACTAAAATTGCACTTCATCGCGGGTGGAAGCGGCAGTCACTAGAAAGACGGATTGTGTTTATGGTGATATCCCCCATGTTCTTATAGACCAATCAACACTCAAAGAGCGAGGTGGTCAATATCACCATCAATATGCCTTTACTTCCCAGAACATTTCATGAGAACCATTTTAGAGTGAAAGTCGAGATCAACTAACAAATCGGTGGGCCATGGAGATTCTAACACACGACCATTAGACCGGCAGACAAGGTACTCCTCTCCACTGGTACGAATCAAATGCAAATACTTAACATGTTTTCGTGGTACCAACTCTAGCGAATCTCCGAATTCTCTCTCTCTCTCTCTCTCTCTCTCTCTCTCTCTCTCTCTCTCTCTCTCTCTCTCTCTCTCTCTCTCTCTCTCTCTCTCTCTCTCTCTCTCTCTCTCTCCGGTAGTCATATTTCTGCTGAGCAGTTATGTCCCTTATTTCAGATCCTGATTTTCAATTAAAGCGAACTTGCTGGCAAGCACTGCTAATTTAATTAAAGGCACAATAAACAAGTACATTTAAAAAGCAAAAGTATACAAGGGCATACAATGTATATTTCTAAATACTGCATGCCAAAATAATCACATATCAAATGACTAGGCATAGTATTTTCACATCAATTTGTCTATTTTAAAACACTTCCTGCGTTGTGACTTAAGGGATGGTGAGACGTGTAGTTGCATCATTCACCTGTCATACCGAGTTCAGGGCTCCAATCAGCCGCGAACGATTTGGAAGCAAACCGCTTTGCTTTGATGTTGATAGTATGAGGCGTCAGCTGTTCCACTGAATTAACAACCAACTATTTTCAAACTCAGCTTATTTCTTCCATTACAATTTTTTTTCCATATCCCTTGCACGACGCTGCTGTCAACATCAGCATTTTCAGCTGCTATTGATGTACTAGGCAAGATTACGCTCAGTAGCTTTCCATTGCTCTCTGAGCGACCGGCTCACATACCCCTAAGGTACCAACGTGGCGAAAACCGCTAACGATTCTCGCGCAGGTTACGTTAATCACGAGAATATACGGGATTGCGGAGAAAGACGTAAAATCCTTGGCCAGGGAGACCGTTTAACAAAAATTATTTGGGTATAATATACTGTCAATTGTGTTCTTCCTAACACTGTTCTTTCATTCATATGCTTTACACCAATCTACGTAATCAACGAATTTACTAGACCAAAAAGTAACAGAGCTTTATAATTATAACTAAATAAAGTGGAGGACACTGTTATACTCCTTCAGGAGCATCAGGCATTCGGTGCTAGACCTGTATTTGTATAGACCATTCCGCACTCGGTGGGTGATACGGTCAGTATCACGTTGACCACTTTTATTTTCCAAGACATTTTCTGGTACCTTATCCAGACTAGGTCGACCTGGTTTTAGGTAGTGATTACGTTAACTTTCCTTAAAGGAAACGGTTAAAAAATTTACGATGAAAGGCTTCCGTCGGAAGTTTCAACAAGGTAGATAACTCAATCAAATTAACATTTGGCAACGTTGTAAAGTGCATGGATCGCCACCCTTCTCAGCGATATATATGTGTTTGTTATATTTCTTTTTTATCTGGAACAAATAATAATTACACACACACGCACGCACGCACGCACGCACGCACGCATCCACCCACCACCCATCCAGCCAGCCAGTAAGCCTGCCCGCCAGGCAGGCAGGCAGGCAGACAGACAGACAGGCGTTCGGGTATAGGAATGTACGCCAGACAGACAGACATCATCAGCATCATAATGTGCCTTGACGTATGTCGTTGGTGGTGTTGCTTCTCCACACCTTGCACTCCCCAACAGCATGCATCAGTTCATCTGCTCACACCGTTCGTTGCCATGTCAAAAGGACACGTCAAGAGGCTGTCGATAATCTGCTCTCATTGTGTTCCTCTAGCTCTCATTTCAAAGATATGTCCAGTTTTCACGTGTTACTTTTTTTTGGTCCCGCAATCTCATATTTTTGTCGAAAAGGACAATTGGCTCTATCTGGTGTTTCTAGAAAGCTGTCTTTTGAATACTATTTTCTCAGCAACATGCTACACTATGCCTGTTTACTTGTTCCATTAGGTGTTGTACCGCTAAGGGGAAGACAAAGAAGTAAATACCTGGATGGCTTGTCCACGTGGCAGGGTCAAGACAAGAACACTGAGCTGATCCACGACTTTGGTGATCGAGTGAAATGGCGAATTATGATCACCCACGCTTATCGGCTTGGGACATAATGGAATACACATAAAGTACAGCTATATCTTCGTTTGTGTTATCTGATGTAGATGAATATACTTGTATACTACTGATATCTAGAGGTTTGCTAAGGAGTAACTCTCTATGTAAGATTGTCCAAAATCATGTAATTGTCCTTGCACTTTGGTAATCAAAACTTATGCCAACTCCTATATTTGTATACCTCCTCTCCTGAGTAAATAATTGTTTTTTCTAAACATTTTCCTCCCGTACCCGGCCAATGAATTTCGCTTACATATTGACATGCATTATTTCCATTTAATTCTTAATGATATACAGGTTTCCGATTTTTATGTATAGGTGTTATGATATCAACTGTCCCAATGTGAATGCTATTTTGGACACTTCATTTACACCAGTACAACGACGAAGATCGGGTATCACATGTAACAAGTGATGTCCCTACCCGACGATGTGATTCACTTGGGAAAACCCATTAACGTGGTTGACCAGATCTAGTGTGTTCAGAAACATGTCATACAGGAAATAAATACATCGGTGGTTTCTCCTTCATTTACGTCAGTTTGATAATGTCAGTAGTGTGGAAGAACAGATGTAACATCATAACTTAGAGAGAATGGTGCCACAGGGGGAAACATGTCATACAGGAAATAAATACATCGGTGGTTTCTCCTTCATTTACCTCAGTTTGATAATGTCAGTAGTGTGGAAGAACAGATGTATCATCATAACTTAGAGAGAATGGTGCCACAGGGGGAAACATGTCATACAGGAAATAAATACATCGGTGGTTTCTCCTTCATTTACCTCAGTTTGATAATGTCAGTAGTGTGGAAGAACAGATGTATCATCATAACTTAGAGAGAATGGTTCCACAGGGGGAGTGGCCAGAAGATGGTCGACACCCATTACCCCGAGGAGAGGCCAGATAGACATATAATCAGACTGTAACTGTTATCATTGGTATTGGGACTATTCACTTGTTGTTGAAGATGTGGACGGAGCACGTATGATAAGACTTTCTTCTTCATCTCCTTCCTTCTTCCTATACAATAAATACTCTTGATTAGGTTCTGTAGCTATTTCTTTTACAGAGTGAGTTAGCAAGCTTCAGGCCAAACTTGCTTTTTTTCCCCATACGATATGCATATCAGTTTACATGGTTACTATCCTTCACTTTCTATATGTGCCCGATAAAACACGGGTTTTGATAGTGGAGTAACATATTACTGTTGTTTGTCCATCAAGAATGATGATGACCATTCATTTCACCCAGTAGAGTTGAAAGTATGGAGCCGTGAGTTCTAAGAAGGCGGATACGGCATATTTTGGCTTGAAATGTTCTTTGACAATGTGGGCAAAGAATGCTTGACGTTCCAGGAGGAGGCTCTCCTGCAGTGGTTTTTCTGTCCAGCCTTTTCTTCATAATTCTTGCAGTCCTGGTTGCTTCCCAAGTGACTGCACCCTTATGTAATTATGTACGCCACGAATTACGGTCTTTAGCAGCAGTCTACCAGGTGTCAAGATAAATTCCAAAAGTTTTAATTGAGATTTTCAGAGTGTCTTTAAAGCGGTTCCTCTGGCCGCCTTGGGAGCGTTAACCACAACGCAGCTCGCCATTTAAAAAAATGTGTTTAGGGAGCATATGATCTGGCATACGAGTTAAGTGACCAGCCCAGCGAATCTGATTTTTCATTAGTAGAGTGTGGATACTAGGCATGGGCGCAATTTCTAGAACTTCAGTGTCTGGGATCTTGTCTTGCCATTTAATCTTCAATAGCTTCCTAAGGCAGACTGTGTGCAAGTGGTTTAATTTCCTAGCATGTCGTTGATAAACAGTCCATGTTTCACACGAATATAGCAATGTGGATAATACAACTGCTTTATAGACTTTCAGCTTTTAGTTTTATAGCCTTCGGAAATTCAGCTAGTTTGCCAACCGGGGCTGACTTAATGGCAAATCCCACACCGGACTGGCGTCTTTCCTTGCTTTTCCTTCCACTTCAGAGGTTTAGCCTTCTTCTGCAAGTCGTTTCTCGCTTAAGGCTGCAATGTCGATGTCGTACCTGCCCAGCTCTCTCTCCCAATCAGTGCTGTTCGTCTCTCTGGGCACTACGCGCCGTCTCTATCAAGTAGGGTACGTACATTCCAAGTTCCGATTGTCAAGAGAATATGGTTAGCTCTTTTAGGTTTACCTATTTTTACTTTGTATGTCGACCGCAGTATAGGGTACCCTCCAACCGCGGCCAGCTGGTTAGGTAATGATGGAGCAGAAAATGTTTAGGGCACATTTTCTAGCCCCTTCCTCATGCTATGGAGGTGAGCAGTGTGTTTCTATAGAGGGCTCCTCAGTCGCTCAGGGGCTGCCGAATCCCACTGCTGCTCCGGTCAGTAGAAGACGACCATATGGCCTGAGCCGCCTGTGTGCAGGTCTGCGATTACGACTGCCAGCGAACCCATGCCTGCCGCTTCACCGCTCGCCCATCGCCACAGGGCTTTAAAGTGATATATGAAGTTGGATAAAAAATGACTTGCTCGATGAATTGGATTAAAGTGAGGAAGAGTTGCGCAATTTGTCGACCTCACTCTCTCGCCTGAATTCATCTGAGTCCAGTGGCAAGACAAGTCAAGACGACTGGAGACGAATACAGGTGCAGTGGATGACAAGTGCGCTGTACATGCCTTGCCGTGCTCATTACGTTGCACAACGCTTTGCAGGTAAACGCCGTCTTGCCCGTTGAATCAGGAATGATTTCATCCGCGCAGTCTACCGAATCCTGTCTTCACATGCTGGTAGGCTTACCTTAGTTCACCGCTTGGTGTTACACCAAATCTGCTACCCACGCATGGTTTAGCCATATGATAGATCATACTATCCTAATTAAAAAACTAGAAACAATGAAAGTAAGCTTTAATATAGTGACATTAATAAACTCATTCTTATTAGACAGAAAACAAGTAGTATCACACAATAAATCTCTATCCCAAGCCATTACCATTAATACTGGAGTACCTCATGGGTCTATACTTGGCTCTCTGTTATTTGCCATTTATATAAATGATCTTCCCTTATACCTGTCGACGTCCTGCGATCTATATGCAGACGACTTCACAGTATATACAAACGGTATTGATCGTAATGTGCTAGAATCATCCTTTCAACAGGAAATAAATAGTGTAGTTAACTGGAGTCATGCAAACCGCATGCAAATTAACATTTCTAAATAAAATCTATGTTAATAGGAACCAGGCACAGACTTCACACTATAAACTCACAGAGAACTCTTCAGCTGCACATTGGTAGCACGCCTATAGAAAGTGTAACCAAGCACAAGGCACTGGGTCTTATCATAGATCAAAATCTATCCTTCAATTCCCATGTTCATGCTATAGTTAAACAAATAGCCAAAAACAGTATCCAACTTGCCAAAATTAAAAACTTCCTCGACGAAAACACAAGAAAGATATTCAATACTTCCCACATACAAAGACATATTTATTATTGCTCCACAATCTGGGATGGATGCTCCAAATCAATAACAAAAGGCCTTTATTCACTCCAGAAAAGGGCAGTGCGTCTAATCAATGGTGATAAGATTACAGACAATTCTAATGTACATGAACGTCTTCAGTTACTGCCACTCCACAAACGCCTACTTTTTAATAAGGCTAAATTAACTCACAAAATCCTATTTTAAAATGCCTCAAGCTACCTTTGGCCATTGTTTAAATATAACTCAAGACATAGCGAACGACTAAATATACGTCATGTCCCTAAACCTATGATAGACGTATATAAAACAAGCTTAGCATACTCTGCCACTCAGTTGTGGAATAATCTTCCACAAGAAATCAAAGACACCACCAATCATTATACATACAGTCGCAACCTGTTTGAACACTACCTCAGGATAGACTACACGCCCCCTTAAAAAAAAAAAAAAAACAGCAACAAAGACAATAATAATGGTAAATTATCTCGAACGACAACAAACAAAAAAAACATTCCCATATGTGTGGCACGTTACACCCACCTTGGGATTTATGATGCCCATGTTAAACATTGCCTCAACGAGTTATGTATTATTGATTAATTTTCATGCGTTTTAATGCTTATTGTTCTTTTGTTGTTAAAGAATGGCTTCATAAGGGATGTTGAATGAAAGAATGTATGAGAGGAAATAGAGAAGAAGGGCAGAATGTCAGACGGGCCTGCGTGCCCAATTCTTAACCCTTTGAAAATAAAGATAAAGCCTTTCACAGCTGTTGACCATAATACTAAATGCATACCAGTCGGCCGACTCAAAAACGTAACATCAAAAAAAAAAAACACACACACACACACACACACACACAAGCAAGTACACACACACACACACACAAGCAAGTACACACACACACACACAAGCAAGTACACACACACACACAAGCAAGTACACACACACACACACACAAGCAAGTACACACACACACACACACAAGCAAGTACACACACACACACAAGCAAGTACACACACACACACAAGCAAGTACACACACACACACACACACACACACACACACACACACCTATATAAATAGCGCATTATCAATCTCCCATGAATGTGTGCATCATGAATGCGAATGCACGTACTGCACGAGACGCACTGTGAATAATTTCAATACACAGACTGATCGAATCGAATTAAGATGGCGTCGGCTGACAGACGAAGTGTGCGGTCGATCGTCGAAAACTGACGAAACGCTTCGGTTAAGCAAGACAAACCGTATATGTGATGGGGTATGATTAATATTGTAACTGAAAAAGATCGCTTAAAAGACACGCTGATAACAGAGAAGAAGAAGAAAAGAAAAGACGAAGTGGTTAAACTGCTCGGCTTTCGCTTGCGAGGTCGTGGATTCGTCTCAAGATTCCGTCAATCGGTTCACGGGGGTAATGTTTTGTTGTTGAGAATTCTAGACGTCGTCGCTGGAGCTACGGAGGTATTGCTCTGTGCGATGCTTTCGACGAGCCCCCCCCCCCCCCCCCCCCCGAACCAATTTGGAATAACACCCAGTGTAATATCGACTCTCTCACCTGTAAACCTTTCTAAACTCCTCCTTAGTTGCATATAGATTATTTGTGAGCCAATTAAAATGCACACATTAATATTGGGGAGGTTTTCATTAGAGTATATAGAGCACAAAAACGGTGAATTATGAAACTAAAACAAATGATTAAATTGCGGCCGGGGGGGGGGGGGGGGGAGTGAGATAGAACTACAAATATTTGATTTTTAATATCATGCATCTTTTCCATTGCAACATACGCCTGATAGGCCAGGGCACTTAGTAAACATGTTGAACAGCTCACAAATACCCATGAATATAAATGTTATAGATAGACGGGCGCTAGGAATATCCTGGATACATCAACGAACAAATGAATCAATTCGACAAGAAATGAATATTGAAGAAGGTTGGTTAATAGTGATGGTAAAACAAAGAAAATTGAAATATTTGGGTCACTTGAAACGTCATGACAGTTTGGAGAGAATAATCATGGGTGGGTATATGCCCGGGAAGAGAGCGAAAGGAAGGCCAAAGAGAAGATGGGTGTAGGCTGTGACAGATTATCTTCATGTAGGTATATTGCAGGCGAGACATCTTGCTTATGACCGAGAAGTTTTCAGGACAGTTGCTATAGGAGCGAAGGACAAGCTACTCAATGAATGAATTAATGAATATAAAGCACAGTACATGACGTCTTACACGTTACTAAAATGGCAGTATGCACATATACGATGAACATGATCATGTCATAGTCATGTGATAAGTACTGACCAATGAATAAAAGAGGACGTGCTTGTCGTCAAATGATGCATAGGTTCTTTTTCTGACCGTTGAGAAAATGACCGGGTTAATCCAATATCCGTCTAAAGAAGCTCAAAGAGAGGTGATTCAGTTTCTTTCATTTGAAGAATGTCGACCAGTGGACATTCATCGAAGAATGCAGGCAGAGTACGGTAACATATGTGTGTCGAAGACAACAGTGATAGACTGGGAGACTGGGCACGAATGTTTCATAAAGGACGTCAGTTCATGACAGATCTCCGACGGCCGGGTCAAGCGCGTATTGTTGCAACAGAAAAAAAAACACATCGCCAAAATTGATGCAGGAGTACAGATGTAACGTTGTCGAAGCATATGTTCGCTAGCGAAAGAATTTGATGCATCAGTTGGGACAATTCAAAAGGTCGTTCGTAGAAACTGCAATATCGGAAGGCGTGTTTACAGTGGGTACCACGGATGTTGACAGAAGACCAAAAAAGAGGAACTGTCGGATAAATAGTTGATGGCTCAACCCCAAAGAGATCAAGGATCTTCGGTTCATTTTTCTCAATGTGATCCTGCCCGTTAAAATTAATTTAGCTGTTACTGGCTTAATGATTTGAGACCATTAAATAGAATTTTGGAGAACCAAGGAATACCTCCAGGAAAACACTGAAAATTTTACTGCGTATCCCAAATGTCCTTAGGGGTGGTTCCTTGCCTCTCCTCTACCAACTAAATAATTAATCTAGGGTAATTGCTTACAACAATTTTACTATGACAAGAGAACTCTCAAAAGAGAAAATAATCCGTAATTTTCATCATTTATTATTATATATATAAATGGAGTTGTTGATTATACATGTTATTCATCTCTAACTAATTATCTATCTCCTGGCTGTGCCACTGTATCATACATTGTCCTCAGTGTTATATCCGGTTTCAATTACAATTATTGGGCCTCTTCTACTGGTCTAAGCCTAATCTGTGGAAAGAAACCGGGTACACCCTGGTTGGTCTATCATCCAGTTCTTGGATCTTGGTAGCATTCAGTCAGTGTAGACTATATTCTTGAGTGTTCTTTTATTTTTTCCCCCGGTTTAATTTATTATATCTCACTGTGTTTCCTCCACACTTTACCTAGACAAAAGGATATGTGATACCTGTCCTGGAAAACGTGGTGAAAATTGGCGGGAAGTTGCTGTGGAATAGTATTTGGCCTCACTATCTCAGCTGCCTCACTCAGTTAAGTGGCTACTGCATTCAGTCAAGCTGCTACTACTACTTTCACAAAGATGAATGATTCCGCTATTTCAGGTCTTTCTATTTCATACTTTCACAAAGTGCTGCATTCACAAAGTCAGTTCTGGATAATGACCACTACCTTATTTATCAAAATGACTTCAACATGTCGACACGTTTCATGATCCGAATGAGATGCAATTTCTCACAAGCGATGTCGTAGGCTGAGGATTTTCTTTTCTTGTGAATTGTGATTTTGAAACTCTCTCACTCCTTCCGCTATTTCAGGTCTTATTTCTCATGCTGGGTGATAAACAAATAGGCTGTGTTCCGGTTCACGTTTTTCATTGCCAATGGGTTATATTAAATCTTGGATCGTACACGTGTGGAACAAACAATCATGTTGCAGTGTTCAGGCTTTAAATGTCGACGGGAAATTACAGCATGTTACGTTTGTGAAAATAAAGTATATCACAGGAACGCATGGGATAGTGTTTGAACCACCTGCTGCGTAACAGAGTGGAGGGTGATGCATTTTTCTTCCGTATAGTGGCAGGCGATGAATCATGGTGTTACCACTTTGAGCCGAGCAGCAAAAGAGAAAGCATGCAATGGAAGCACGCTGGATCACCAAAAGCCAAAAAATTCAAGTTACAGTTTTCCGCTGGTAAGGTTATGCTGAGCGTATTTTTTAACCATGAAGGGCTACTGTTGGCCGATTTTAAAGAACCTGGTGTCAACATCAACTCTACCCACTACTTGCAAACACTAGACAAGCTGCATAAAGCCATCAAGAATAAACCACCCGGCATGCTTTCACGTGGTGTGATTTTGTTGCACGATAATGTTCGTTCGCATGTCGAAAAGATTGTGCAGGAAGCATTTGCAAGGAAAAGGTGGGAAATTCTGCAACATCCAGCTTATAGTCCTGATTTGTCACCATATGATTTTCATTTGTTCGGGCCTCTAAATAAAGCTCTCAGGGAGCAACGATTTCACACAGATGCAGACGTAATGAGCGCGGTAAACACTTGGTTCAGTGAGCAACCACAATCTTTTTTTTTTGCGGATGGCATTCGCCGCCTACCTAAGCAATGGGATGCTTGCCTGAATGCCCACGGCGACTTCTTCTGACCAACCTATGGTGCATAATTCATTCAAAATGAATGCTTTGTTTAATTCTACCACACCTGTTAATGTTTCTTTCATGCTTTTGTAATAAAGCCATTGGAACGGGTTTCAAATGAACGTCCCTTATATATATATAATATATATATATATATATATATATATATATATATATATATATATATATATATATATATATATATATGTCTGTGTGTGTGTCTGTGTGTGTGTGTGTGTGTGTGTGCGCGCGCGTGTGTGTGTGTGTGTGTGTGTGTGCTGTCAATGACCTTGTTTCATGAAAGAACACATTCGAGTTATGTATGTACTTAGCTATGTCCACGAAACTAGTCAAATAATATCGGCTATTGGATCAGCTTCTGATTTATTCTATCTGGACATCTCTGGCTAGCGGTGTTCAGATTTCCTAAATGTATCTTGCTGTGGATCTTGGCTTATGTTAAACTGTCCGTTCTTTCCCGACTATACCACTTGATTGGTTGGTATGATACCACTTGCCCAGTTGGCAAAAGTCATGACCTTGAGCTGAGATGTAATTACTGAATGAAATATACGGTAAATTCCTTCTATGAAAGCAGCTAGACAGGTTATATAAGAAAATGATGAAAACAAAGCTGCGTCTCCACAATGAATGTTGGCTGAAATTGATCTCCTACACTTTGTCTTTTGCTTTGAGAGTGAACTCTGACAAGCTGTTGTTTCTTGATCCATTAATTAATGTTATCTTCCAACAAATTAAGGGCCTAGACGGAATTACTGTTGTTGCTACCAAAAAGAATTTTAGTAGTCGGCACACAGCGTGGTCAGGAGATTTAATGCGTTCGGACTTACACTTTCTTCGCACTGAAGGTTGGATATGGGCCCATTCCACACACAGGTCTCAGCTGTACACGCTGACTTCTTGTTCAGAAAGCAGTGGCAAAATACTGAAAGTATAATTGCCTAGTAATTTAAAAACTACCAACAGGGACTGGGCTTATCCCTGGTTAGTTAGTTCCATATGCTTTACAGGAGGTAGCAGTCAATCCTAGAATTTTTTGGCTGTTCATGATTCCTGGGCAAGTTTTCTGGAGTACGACAAGGTTGTGTCCTGTCCCCTCTCTTGTTCATAACATATACAGACACCATATGTAAAGAAACTAACCAAGCAGAGACAGCAAGAATACCGCATGAAGAGAACACAGAAGAAGAACCATCTGCAAATATAACCATTAGAGAACTCCTGTTTGCGGACGACCAAGCACTAATAGCAAAATCAGAAGCTGAATTACAAGACCACATGAATAGTCTAAACCAGTGTTTCCCAACCCTTTTTGTGCTATGCCCCACCTAAGCCTTTCTAAAATTCTAATGTCCCCCACCCCGCCCCACCCCCGCCCGTCCCACGCCCCCCAACATATACATAATTTTTAATATTCAAAAATTGAAATGTTCACTAAAGAAACTTGATTGATAGGTTTTAGGAAGAAATCACTTGGAAATTATTGAGCAAACACAGTAAGTAAATTTTCAAAACATATAATGGAGAACTGAAATTCAAGTACAAAATAATTTTAATGAAAGATTTTTCTATATTATTTTAATTATTAGTAATTATTTATTATTTAAATTTAGTAAGATACTTGCGCTTGATGCTTGCTGCAAAGAGATCTTATGTCAGGTTCCATTTTACTTATCTTCAGTCTCAAGTCTCCCCATTTTGTTATATCCAGCCGATTTCTTCCATTTTCGAATTGCTCCCCTTAACAATCGAATTGCCCCCCTGTGGGGCGTGGGCCCCACGTTGGGAAACACTGGTATAAACGAAATGTGTAGGGAATATAACGTGAAAATTAGCACAAGCAAAACAGAAGTAATGACTATAACTAAAGAAGAACAAACAACAACAATTCACCTAAACGAACATCCCTTGAAACAAGTAAAGAGTTTCAAGTACCTAGGAAGTATAATATCATCAAATGGCAGATCAGAAGACGAGATCGAAAATAGTTGCAATAAGGCAAATCAACTCATTGGACAAATGGCACCAATACTTAAAAAAAAAACATGTATCAATAACTACTAAGAAAGCACTTTATAACACAATCTTCCTACCAGCTCTATGCTACTAATGCCAAACCTGGACAATGATAGAAAAATAGAAAAGAAATATCACAACAACAGAAATGAGGTTCCTGAGAAGAATACTCAACGTATCAAGAACAGATAAGATCTGAAATGAAAACATCAGGACTAAAGTGGGAGGCGATGATTTTATTAGAAAGCAGCAAGTCAAATGGTTTGGCCATGTAAGTAGGTTACCAGTCAACAGCTTACCACAACAAGCAATGATGTACAGATCAGATGGCAACAGAGGAAGAGGCAGACCACGTAAACGATGGACGGAGGGAATAGCAGAGTGCATGGAAATATCAATATATGAAGCCCATAATCGGGCACTCTCACGATATTTATACTTCACTTCCACACCGCAAGGTACCAGAGGAACATGATAAGATGAGATGAGATGAGTTTGTCATTGCTTTCTGAACGACCGGCATCCATACCATTTCATAACAAAGCAACGCAATGCGGTCTGCTGCTATATCGCCCGCATCTGTGTTTTGAACGCGGTATGCAGAATTACGATCTGCGTCCGTATCCCAGGTATCTGACAATTTAAGAATATGATTGTCGTCGATTGTGGAGGAAATCGGTTTGTGTCAATGTATAACTATTATAATACGTTTGTAAATGCATTTGACAGACGATATACAGCGAACTATCCATATCCTACAAATGCATGCAACGTGGAAGTTAATGCATGTTGTATAAAGGACAAATCGTGTATAGTTACAAAAATTAGATTTAGCGTCGAATGAGAGAAGAAGTAAGCGGTCGGTTGTCGAAATATGACAAAACAGGTCGGTTAAGCAAGACATGCTTTCTGTTGAGTGGGGAATGATTATATGGTCCTTGAAGAAAGATCGGTTAATTGGATCGGTTAATTGGAACGCTGATAATCGAGGTCTCAATTAGAAGAGTATGACCGCTTTTAGTCTCATATAGTCACGGTAATTCTAGTAGAATATACTGATTGCCATTTGAGACCGCTATGACAGAGTATATATAATAAGCAACACGCCTGACATCTATAACGTACTCTAATAGAACTTTACGCATAATTTAAGATCAAGTATGCAACACATTAAAATGAGACTTGTCAAATGCTATGTATATTCAAAACTAGCGTATATTCATTCTAGCATGAGCAACCCTAGATCCCTAACTACCGGTGCTCACGCGTGCACAAACCTATTTCCCCTTGTTTTTGCACACCATCTATTAACTCATTAATTCCCTAACAGAGATGGTGCTCTGTTACAATATATCCGTTGAAACACAAAATAAGTAAATACTATATTCATTAAATTGGTTAATTACAATCTTATTCATGTATATTTGCTGGACAGCCTCTCTTCGTTTACAATCACTTCGTTTCGTCATCTCAACTGTGTTTATTTTCTTCTTCAATCAATCTTCAATCAGTCAGGTGCCGTCTGTTATAATATACGCCATGTGATATATGAACCAGTCTCCCTATAGTGGGCTAAATATTTTTTTATTTTTATTTTATTGAACCGAAGAATATGTTTGACTTCAGTAGACTGACATAACAGCTATTTCAGTTTGTATTGGACTGAATCAACATATATTTACTTCTTATGTGGACAGAAATAAACATAGTTAATGTTTAGTGGACTGAATCGACGAATATTTACTCGTATTTCATGAGATGATCGAAAGAAATAAACACTTAACTGTTGTCGCTATTTCTTCAAACATGACAATACTTATTTGGGAGCTTAACAGCATTAAAGCATTCATATCTTATTATATTTACAACACATTGCCATCCCTTATACAAAATGCAAAACGTAAACAGTATTTCTGTTTGTTTCGTTCCCTCGCTTTGAACTCAAGCGTAGTCGATACAAGTGTTACTACATCTAGTGCCCTGGGATGATTTTTGAACCCGCTACCTTGGCATCACTACACCGGAAGTTTAAGAGCGAGAGCTCTTATTAATTTGCTGTTCTGACCTTGGTAAGAAGTAATAAAAACCTATGGCAAACCAGCAACAATAAAAGTAAAATGTATGAGAACATCAAACTTTTTTCTGTAGGAACACATGGAAGTGAGTATTAAACCATTTTGCAAAGGAACAAAAATAAATCAAGGTTTGTAATCTTAAATTTTACAGAAACATTATTATAATGTCGTTAAACGTGAATAAGAACAATACTGACATTCTACCACATCAGAGCCAAATCATAAAAAATATTACGTCACGGAAACTGAAACAGGTTGTCCATATTAAACGCCACAGTGATTGGGAATGAATAATGACGGAAGGTACGGTTACCTGAAGAAAAGGCCGGACTCGATCAGCACGAAGGACAAAAGACATTGAAACACCATGGGCAATCAAAATGCACGAAGCTGGGAAACTTGCAAACATTCAAGAATCTTTTCGGCGGGACTAGCAATGTTCTGCACATATCTGCAACATGATGGTGATGCACGAAGATGTGCCATATGAACATCACAAGTCTAGATACCTCGGTCTAGTCGACAATCAACATTTCACTGTCTTCAATTTCGGGCTCCAGCTGGTTTCATGGGCCACTTCAGAACTCACCATAGGACTGACAGGAGACAAAATACTCTATTTGGAAACAGTGATCAAACCACGGACCTGCATTCACAACACTTGACGATAACGTCCCATGTCAGACACATAATTCACAAGTGCATCCTAGTGTAAAATGCGAGTATTTTAATTCAACATATTTCTGATTAATGCCCAGATGTGCTTATGTACAAGAGCATAACGACGGAATTAAATGTGCGTAGCAGTAAAATTTTTGTATTTTGTTGTATATGTGTGTGTGTGTGTGTGTGTGCATGTGTATGTGTGTGTGTGCGTGTGTGTGTGTGTGTGTGCGCGCGCGCGCTTGCTCAGTAAGATTTGGCGATTATTTGTGGAATCCTCTTCTTTGGTATCCTTGGTGTGCTGGGTGATTTTGTCCATCTCAATATGAGATGTCATAATAGTTGGACCTGCATGTACATTATCAACTACACGAAATGATTACATTTTATTTTCCTCAATACTTTAGAGTCCACATAAAAAAGCAAGTAAATAAAGAAAAAATTCTAGAGGAATTACGCAGAGAAAATAAGTTCCTACACACAAAGGGAGAGAAATCCTGGAAATTACAAGCCCACAGAAGTGTATGAATAAGATTCTCCCCTGTTATATAACTGGGAAAGAAGCTGTGTAGATCAACATATATCTTTCCATACAGCAATAAAGCAGAGAGAAACATAACGGAACATGTAAATGACCACAGGAGAATTGACGGCGGTAAATGACCGCATGTCCCACTATAGCATGGTAATCGATGAATCAGCAATCATACCATTGTATGTATTTCATAATAATCTGCTAGCTTATGTTGAATACGTTGTTTATAATGAATGTCTGTGTTCCCTGTGTGAATAACCCTAAACCGAAGCCTCGAAGATATTGCTGTGCATGTGCTGTTCATTGGAATGATGTGTGCGGCTGCTGATGTTCTATTTCTTCCCCAATATGTCTTGTTGGAAATCGATATAACTACAAATCAATTAATTATGTTTGCTAGTGTGTGAACGGTACAGGAATTTGTTGGACATGAAGAAATTATTGAGGAAAACGATAGCCGCAAAGAATTTACACAGAAAACGTATATGGTCTGCTAGCTTGCATGCTAATCGCCATCATTATCACCGTCATAATCATTGCATAATCATACCTTCGTATTTTCTATAGAATGTGTTGCTGTAAAATTAAGCCTCTACTTATCGCTGTCTGCCAGCCGTGGATATTTCTGTTCAATGTGCAAATGTGAGAATAAATGATTAGCATTGATTCGTAAGTAAAGGATGAAAAATAAGACACATTTCTAGTGCCAAGACGACAATCAAACATGCTTCACGCTATCCTGAAGACGGGCTGTTCTTACTGGAATATCTTTATATATTCGTAGCAAGAGGATTTGTTTAAAATCGATTTTCAAATTCAACAATCATAATAATAACAGTAATAATACACAATGCTAATAATTTTAATTAATGCAATTTAGCTAATTATAATTTTTTTTTTTTTTTTGCATATCCTTTACAGGACATCGCTGTCAACAGCAGCATCTTTCAGCTGTCTGTTGATTTCTTGGAAAGATTACGCTCAGTAGTTTGCCATTGCTTTCTGAGCGGCCGGCTCAGTATCCCGCATGTCACCAGCGGGGGTCGAACCGCTCCCAGTTCTCTCCCGCTACGAGACTCTGCGTGATAAACGGGATTACGGAGAAAGTGTTGTAACCCCTCAGCCAGAGAGACCGGCAATTATTATATATATATTTTTTTAGCATATCCTTTACAGAACTTAGCTGTCAACACCAGCATCTTTCAGCTGTATGTTGATCTCCCGGCAAGACCACGCTCAGTAGTTTGCCATTGCTTTCTGAGCGGCCGGCTCACATACCCCGTAAGTTACCGATGCGCTTCGAACCACTGCTGATTTGAACCGTCATCACGTTACCGGCGAGAGTATACGAGATTACGGAGAAAAGTCATAACCTCGAAGCCGGCAATTATTATATACTAGTGTATAATATAGTAATACGGATAATAACATACTTGAAATAATAATCATCAAAGTAATACAACTCTGGACACATACAAATAGATAATATGACCATTAAAAGAACGGAAACATACAAATACCTGGATACAATCTTCAACTGCTCCAACATCATAAGGGAAGAAATACAAACTAGAATCAATTCTGGACATAAGATATACAATGCACTACAACATCTATTAACATCAAATTGCGTTATCTCGTAACACCAAAATCACAATATACAAAACACTGATCAGACCAGTTGTGCTGTATGGCTCTGAAACCTGGATTACAACGAAAGGAGACGAAGCCTTGTTACAAACCTTTGAGACCAAAGTTTTAAGACGCATCTTTGGACCCATTAGGGATACACAAAGTGGAGAGTGGAAAAGAAGAAGTAACAAAGACATTTATGATCTGTTTATGTCCCCGCTAATCACTGGTATCATGAAGGCTAACAGACTACAATGACTGGGGCATATAGAAAGAATGGAAGACAAAAGGGAAACAAAACTCGCTTACACTCAGGAAATAAATGACCGTAGACCCCGAGGTAGACCAAGAAGACGGTGGAGAGATAATATATATACAGACCTACAAGCATTTGGAATCATCGACTGGCAAGAGAAGGTCAACCAGAGAGACGAATGGAGACGACTTGTATCTGCAGCAAAGAACCTCAATGGCTCGGAACGCTGAAGAAGAAGAAGAAGAAGAAGAAAAAGAAGAAGAAGAAGAAGAAGAAGAAGAAGAAGAAGAAGAAGAAGAAGAAGAAGAAGAAGAAGAAGAAGAAGAAGAAGAAGAAGAAGAAGAAGAAGAAGAAGAGGAAGAAGAATACAACTATTAATGATAATATTAATGCAATAAAGATAATGATGTATATTGTAATGATGATGATGGTGATGATGATGATGATGATGATGATGATGATGATGAATGATGATGATGATGATGATGATGATAATGATGATGATGATGATGATGATGATGATGATGATGATGATGATGATGATGATGATGATGATGATGATGATGATGATGATGATGTCGATGATGATGATGATAGCAACAGCGACTATGGTAATGCGAGTAAATACGAAAATTAATATAATGATTATGATGCTGAAAGACATTTGCTGCCGTGGGAATAACAGACACGGGTCACCGTTGTAATATATGCTAAAGATCCCATCAATTATAAAACATATGGGATAGAACAATAAATTATATAAGGCACAGTACGCATACAAAAATTAAAGACTTTGCTCACACCTTGCATTAAAAGCTCAATTGGAATTAATAGGGCATCCTTGGGCAATACAGAGTACCAGTTTAGTAAAGTCAAACTATGGCTTCACGTGATGGATAGAGTTTGAGAGTATCCGACAGGTAGTTTTTGGTTATAATCTTAAGTTCGTGACGGTTGGCATATGATCTGTTTATTTAAACAAAAGCTACGGTCGCCGACCAGTATGATCACTGCCAAGAGAGAAAACAATGGTAGACCACCTTCTTCATAGATGCCGAGGAAACTATAGCAGTCAAAGATATCGTGGCGAAATATTGTTAAGAAGACAAAGTTCTGCGCAGATCAAACCAGTGGATGATGAAGATTAAAGGCAAATTTCAAATACAGGATCCATTACATTTACCACGGAGTGTCAATTTATCCTGTCCGATGAGTGCTATAAAGTTTAAGAGTATGTCACTCCTTCATTTCCAGATGTGATACTCTACTTAGCCTTTGCGGACCAAGAAAAGGCATGTGATAGACCTGATAGAAACAAACTGTGGAAAATCCTTAAAAGATATGGAGTGAATACATATATAATGAACTTATGTAGAAGCTTATATAACTGCCTTTTAAGAACAAACTGAGGACACTCAGAACCCTTCACAATAAGATTTAGAGTACGACAGGGTTGTGTCCTTTCTTCTTTCTTGTTCATAACGTATGTAGACAATATATGTAAAGAAACCAGCCAGACAGGGACTGCAACAACATCTCATGAAGAATATCACAGAAGAAGTACCAACGGCAAATTACACCATTAAAGAACTCCTATTTGCGGACGATCAAGCACTAATTGCAAAATCAGAAGAACTACAAGTCTGCATAAATAGTCTAAATGAAGTATGCAAGAAACATAACATGAAAATTAGCATCTGTAAAACAGGGGTAATGATATAACCAAAGAAGAAAAGAACAACAAAGATTCATCTAAAAGAACACTGCAATTCCACAACACAATCTTTCTACCAACTTAATGCTAAAAGTAAAGAACAACAAAGATTCATCTAAAAGAACACTACAACTCCACAACACAATCTTTCTATCAACTTAATGCTAACAAGTAGCTTACAGAGAACAGTAATTGAACGTTCTCTAGAAGTAAACAAAGATCTATATCTTTGCTTTATTGACTACACAAAGGCTTTCAATAAAGTGAGACATGTCGACATGATAAGGGTGCTTGAAGATATAGAAATTGATAGAAAAGACCTTAGACTTGTAAAAAAAAAACATATATTGGAAAGAATTATATATATCAGCCTTTTAAAAGAGGCGTGAGACAGGGATGTGTAATGTCTCCAGATCTTTTTTCCCTGTACAGTGAACATATTTTCAGAAATATAGAAGATATGGAAGGAATCAACATTGGGGGACAATACATCAATATCATTAGAAATGCAGATGATACAGTCTTGATTGCAGGCAATGAACAGGATCTGCAAAATTTAGTAGATGCGGTTGTTGCACATGTGGCGAAACGCCAGTGGCCCATGTCCTCATGCCTTCTTTGATTTTGGGTAAACAGTGGGAAACAGCTTTCGGGAATCCTCAGTTCTCTTATTCGCTCAATCCCCATGGAAGATAGTTCTCTTGGTTACTTTTACAACCCGATCTTCTGAAGAGAATTATTGGAAATATATCTTTTCTTCGGGAAAACCCGATAGGGCACCTTCCACCAAATACGCACTAATGTAACTTCTTGGGCCATCCATGTCTGTTTAAACAACTACCATTTGTAGACTGCTTCATGTCAATTGGACACTTCAAAGAATGAGACAGATGAAGTGCAGATTCCTACTGGTGGATTTGAAAAGGTAATAAGTGGGTTTTAAGTAGTCCTGCCAGACCTTGGCTTGTGAATCTCTGTTGTCTCGAATTGGCGAAAAGCCGGTCATGCCCATATTGTGAGTGGGTTGACCGTTGGCCAATCTAGCTAAGCGTTCTGTTCTTGACATCGCCTGGGAACGAATCTGAGCAATATATCTCCCTGGATGATTTCACTTGTTCTTGGCAGCAGATGGGCGGGTGCTATCTTTCCTCCTACGGCCTGAACTCTACATACTGTCATCTTTCATTTGACTATAAACATTATATAGCTACGGTATGCCGGAAGGAGGGGAGGGCTCCGTGGGGACGGGTTCCACACATCTATCTTCTTGAGCCGGAAGAGGGGATCCACTATGCTATCTCTTTTTTCTGTTAGCAGTTGGGATAGCCAGGTGGACTGAATAGTTACTGGTCGATAAGATGAGGTCAGGGATATAAATGGACCTCTGTTTCTCACTGAGAGAACCTGAACTCTTCTAGATCTACCTGTTATGTGAGGCACTGCCGGTACATTGCGGCGACAGCTCAGACAAGAGCAGCGGCCGGAAGGGGTAGTATCTTCTTTCCTATTCTTACTAGGGATGGGGAACTACAATGCGTGCCATAGAGACCCACTACTATAATATTAGTTAAAGGGGAAACACACATAATTACGCACACAACACCACAAATGCTTTGTCGTGAGAAAGAGAGGGTTTGCAAGTGAGAGGGAAGCCGGGAAACGAATGTGCCCAGTAATAATAAAGGCATGGTATGAGAGTGGAGAGTGAATCTTGTATGCAAAGAGTTCCTAAGGTAGCCAACAGGACGTCTACAAGCTGAAGGTCTAATAAAACAGGAACGTAGCCAATCCAGGGGCTACCTGACATGTCAGGCCCATTCACTCGGGCCTCTTATCTAATTGAGTACGTTAGGGAAATGTATGACAAATGTATTAACTGAGGCCCTGTTGGACCTCAGGATTGTGGTACTTGAGTCAGCCTAGTCGCTCACTAATCTCTGTCATCTCCAGGGTCCTCCTGGAATTGAAAGGAGCAAAAGGGATCTGCAAGGCCACGAGAGAATCACCTTAAGACATTCTCAGGTGAACCATGGACTTTTAGGACGGCCACAGGCTAATGACTCCAATCAAGGAATCAATGTCCGATTAGTCCTGATCTAGTGGCATCCTTCAGTACCCGCTCAATACAAATCCCATCGTCAATTAAGAAGTGGTTGACCTTATGTTCCTGGCTGGACCTACACCTCATTCTCGGTCCTACCCATCCGTGTCAGTGACATTGAAAGACACATACCCTTTCCACCTTCATGAACCATTCCCCTTATTTGAAATCATACCCAACCTTGTGCCAAATGAACATTGAATTGACGATGTAGAGAAGTCCTCACAAACCAGTGGCGTTGGTTCTACAGCGGCCTGTTGTTCGATCAACCTACGAGGGAAGGAAAGAACTGAAGACTTATTCGGTGAGCTGTATGTGGACGGAACGGACATTGAATTAAGCTGGATCTGTGAAGAAAAGCTATATGAGGCTCTGTGCAGGAACTGAACTTTATCCTTGTTGTGTCTGTAGAGACTATCTGTTTTAACTGCCTTGATGTTTTCCTGTGCTGTTCTGTATTAGGTTATTAAAATTACGTTATATTTTACTCTGTTGATCGCCATGTTATCTATGCGTCAGCCAGAAAGACACCGCAGGGAATAGGCCCCGAGGTCGAAAGAGAGAGTGACAGTGAGTCCGGGGAACGGAGGAGGGTTGGCAAGCAAAGACCTATCCCAGCCAGAGCTATATAATAGTATTGAAGAATTGTGACAGGAGTAATTGGGACCCTCCACGTAGCTTGTTACAGCACACAGTGAACAACTAGGGTTAGAACTTAATATTAAGAAGACACAGATTACGGTCGTCACTGGAAAGAAGGAAATACCACAATGAGATATATGTGTCATCATCATCATCATCATCATCATCTTCCACTTCTGCCGTCAAGCGTCGTGGGGAGGAATAATTTGCGTTTCAGCGCCCGGTGCGCGGCACTAGATAGTGTCATTCCTTGTGATTGTACAATGTCTTTGATGTCGTCAATCCATTTTATTCTTGGGCGTCCTCTTGGTCTTATCACAGATGATCTTAGATGTAAGGCCAGTGATGGTAGTTGTTGGTGTTGCAATATATATGAGTAACTGGGCATATTCTTAAGCAAGTGAATCGATCTCGGAACAGTCATAACATCTGATGCGAGATGCCTTGAAGAGATTATAACAAGAATTACCATTGCAAAAGTAGCCTTTTGCAAGATGAAAAACATACTGACCAATAAAAAGATATCAATTGTAACGAGAAAAAGAGTGATGAAGTGCTACATAGAACCTATACTTTTGTATGGATGTGAAGCGTGGACAATGAGCAGTCAAGCTGAAACACATCTAATGACTGTGGAAATGTGGTTTCTGAGGAAAATGCAAAGAAAACCATGGGCAGACAGAAAAACCAATGAACAAGTCCTTCAAGAAACAAATGAAGATCGTAAACTGATTAGAGTCATTAGACGTAGACAGTCAAAATTTTGTTGGGGCATATTATGAGAAGAAGTGACTTGGAGAACTTGGTGACGACTGGCAAGATCGAAGGGAAGAGACCAAGGGGAAGACCGAGAAGTAAATACCTGGATGGCTTGGCCATGTGGCATGGTCGAGACGGAAACACGGAGCTAATCCACGACTCTGGTGATCGAGTGAGATGGCAGAACATATCTACCCTCGATTATCGGCATGGCACGTGATGGATGGATGGAATGCTAACAATGCCAAACCTGGAGAATGACAGAAAAATGGAACATAAAAATTACAGCGGAAATTAGATTCCTGAGAATAACACTCAGCGTAGATAAAAACATGGTGGATATGCTTGCAGATCTACAAATTGATGGGAAAGACATTAGACTTATAAAAAACATATATTGGAAACAACAATCTGCAATAAGGATTGATAATGAAGTGGGACAGTATCAGCCAATTAAGAGAGGTGTTAGGCAGGGATGTGTGATGTCTCCAGATCTTTTTTTCCTGTACAGTGAAAATATTTTCAGAAATGTAGAGGATATAAATGGAATCAGCATTGGAGGACGAAACATCAATAACATTAGATATGCAGATGATACAGTATTAATTGCAGACAATGCGCAGGACCTGCAACAATTAGTAGATGCGGTTGTTGTACACAGTGAGCAACTGGGGTTAGAATTAAATTGTAAAAAGACTCAGGTTATGGTCGTCAGTAGGAAGGAAGAAGTGCCACAATGTAATAGACAAGTAAATGGAAATATTCTTCAACAAGTGAATCGGTACAATTGTCTTGGAACAGTCATAACATCTGATGGGAGATGCCTTGAAGAGATTAGAACAAGAATCGCCATGGCGAAAGTAGCCTTTAGCAAGATGAAAAACATTCTGACCAATAAAAAGATGTCAATTGAAATGAGAAAAAGAGTGTTGAGGGGATACATAGAGCCTGTTCTTTTGTATGGATGTGAAACTTAAACAATGAGCAGTCAAGCTGAAAAGCATCTGATGGCTGCAGAAATGTGGTTTCTGAGGAAAATGCAAAGAATACTATGGACAGACAGAAAAACCAATGACCAAGTACTACAGGAGACAAATGAACATCGTAAACTGATTAGAGAAATTAGACGTAGACAGTCAAAATTTTTTGGACATGTTATGACAAGAAATGGATTGGAGAACTTAGTGACAACTGGCAAGATCGAGGGGAACAGACCAAGAGGAAGACCGAGAGGAAAATACCCGGATGGCTTGGCCACATGGCATGGAAGAGACAGGAACACTGAGCTGATCCACGACACTGGTGATCGAGTGAAATGGCGAGTCATGACCGCCCACGCTTTCCGGCATGGCACATGATTGATTGAGATAAAAACAATGAAATATCAATAGAAAATCAGAAATAATTAAATCAGAGCTAAAGCTAGATTTAATTATGATACAGTGAGGGAAATGGTTCGGCCACATAACTAAGCTGCCAACTGACAGTATACCACAACAAGCGATCGTTTGTAGAACAAATGGAACCAGAAGAAGAGGCCGAGCATGTAAACTAAGATCAGAGGGAATAACAGAGTGCATGGGAATCTCGATATCTGAAGCCCATAATCGAGATTCCCATGTTTTTATAATGTACAAGAGAAACAAGATGAGACGATGAGATGAGATGATTTCCAGATTAGTAATGCACGCATCAACGTTCTCGGAATAATAGTTCACTCTTGTATTTTCCAGATATGTAACGCACTTATTAACTATCCTGGAAATAAACTTCCATCTTCTATTTTCAGATTTGTGACATACTCATCAACCTTCTCGGGAAGATAATCTAGTGGTTTCCCTTCATGTCTGGTGTCACACGGGCAGTTTGTGACCTCCATATCTGAGAGCAGATTTGGACTGATGGGCCAAGTGAATGTCCGGCCCTGTTTAGTGAACTCCACACATTTAAAATTTCTATAGCAAATTGCAATGACAACAGATTGGGTAACCACGCTGGTAACTTACGGGGATATGTTAGCCAGTCGTTCAGAAAGCAATGACAAACTACTGAACGTACAACTTGCCTAGTACATCGACAGCAGCTGAAAAATGCTGGTGTGGACTGCAACATCCTGTAAGGCAGTGGATTTCAACCGGTGGGGAATTCCCCCCCCCCCCCTCCAGAGGTGAATTTTAGGGTTTCCATGGGGGGGGGGGATTAAGATTATTTCAAGAACCAGTTACTTGATATTGTTTAAAATTTTTAAATCTAAATATATATATTTTTTAAATTTAAAAACTAAATTTTACGGTTCTGTACTTCTCGCCCTAATGAAATTCTTTTTATAACGTAAGTAGACCCGCAAATTAAGTTTTATGTAGCTATTACATTTAGCTTCCATTATTATATATACTGTGTAAGGGTGGGGAATTTATAGGGAGGAAATTTGAAGGGTGGGGGGGGGGGGGGATGACGTTCTTTTCCACATATGGTAAAGGGGGGCATGGGCCAAAAAAAGGTTGCGAACCACTGCTGTAAGGGATATGCAACATTTAAAAAAAGCGTGTCTTTAAAAAAAAGTCTTAACTATCGAAGGATCGGCTTCATTGCACCTGGTTTTCTCACATATGGCTCCGTCTCTTTCCTCGGGCAGCCTGCCGAAAGCGTCACACTAATCGTGAACTCCGTAACTCCAGCGACGACTCCCGTAGTCTCCGAGAAAAATGCGCTCGTGAACCGAAAGGCGTAGTCCGTACCACATTCGAAGCGCGAGGCAGACGGCTTAACCACGGAGACTCACAAGTAGTTTATCATTGCTTTCTAAACGGCCATGCTCATACCATTGTGAAAATCAACTTAAAGCGATCGACTGCTAAATCACCTGTGGCGGACTTCGAAACAGGTATGTTAGGATTGTGAAATCCCTAAGACACAAAAGCCAACCTAGTTAGTGCTGGCCTAACCTTGTTACAAAAAACCGGCGCCACAGTTATGGGTTACATAATGCCAAGTCGCTGGTGTCCTAGCGTGCCTAGCGACTGCATGGCTGTTGGAACAGCAGCTCTGAGTGTTGGCTGCCTGGCATGCGGGCCGACTAACACCAGGCGGAAGTACTTCCACAGATACATCCGTTGTCACTGACCTGGTATGTGGGGGTACTTCCAGCCGCAAGGGACATTTCACTATATGTTAATTACATCATTTGATCAAATAACTAGAAACAACGGGAAAGCTACATAACACGTGATCTGTTAGCGAATGTTTCTGCAGATAAAGATTGTGTATGGAGACGTCACATGAAAGGAGACATCACCGAGAGACTGACACGAAAGTATGTACGAATGGGCTACAGGAACTGCCAATATGCCTGGCAAAGTAATGAAATAAAACATAAATCGAAGGAGGATTTTGACACCTTCGTAGTGCAAGAAACAAAACTTACTAGTGATTATAGCATTGAGTATATTGGCGACATGTGTTACTTGAATCCGCTGGGCATCATCAGCAAGGGCAGGCTGTGTATTGCAACAACAACAAAAAATAAAACAGCGATATATATACCACGAGTAACTACAAGTAGATGTTCAAACAGATAATAGTGCCGATGTGGAGTTACAAATTATTGAACTATAGTTTGGTAAATTGTAATGATAGAGAAATAATAGGTTGATTGATTGATTGATTGATTGATTGATTGATTGATTTAGGAACCGACATCACATAATAATAGGTTTCCGCTGGTAAGATTATGCTGAGCGCATTTTTTTAACCATGAAGGTTTATTGTTGGCCGACTTTAAAGAACCTGGTGTCAACATCAACTCTACCCACTACTTGCAAACACTAGACAAGCTGCAACAAGCCATCAAGAATAAATGACACGGCATGCATTCTCATGGTGTGATTTTGTTGCACGATAATGCTCGTTCGCATGTCGCAAAGATTGTGCAGGAAGCACTTGCAAGGAAAAGGTGGGAAATTCTGCAACATCCAGCCTATAGTCCTGATTTGTCACCATATGATTTTCATTTGTTCGGACCTCTAAAAAAGCTCTCAAGTGGCAACGATTTCACACAGATGCAGACGTAATGAACGCGGTAAACACTTGGTTCAGTGAGCAACCACAATCTTTTTTTGCGAACGGCATTCGCCGCCTACCTAAGCAATGGGATGCTTGCTTGAATGTCTTCGGCGACTTCTTCTGACCAACCCATGGTGCATAATTCATTCAAAATGAATGCTTTGTTTAATTCTACCACACCTGTTAATGTTTCTTTCATGCTTTTGTAATAAAACCATTGGAACGGGTTTAAAATGAACGTCCCTAATATATCATCTTGAGCGGATAAGCTTCATGTAGACAATTACTGTGGTTTCCTATCAGAACATTCAGAGCAATCCAATATATGAGTTCTGATAGTTGAAGATTTCAATGCCAGATCTTAAGAATGGGGGTACCACCTCTGAAAATAGGCAAAGACCAATTGTGAATCAATAGCTGCTATAAGCTGCTTTAGCTGTGCTAAATGATGGTCTCCCTTTTTTGGTCTCCCTCATCACATTAATTAATATTAATTGATTAATATTACAAGTGTGAACTGGAATGTACTGGGAGATCATTAAAGTGATCACGTCACATGCTTATTTTATTATATTAGGGGCGTTCATTTGAAACCCGCGTTCCAATGGTTTTATTACAAAAGCATGAAAGAAACATTAACAGGTGTGGTAGAATTAAACAAAGCATTCATTTTGAATGAATTAAGCACCATGGGATGGTTAGAAGAAGTCGCCGTAGGCATTCAGCCAACCATGCCATTGCTTAGGTAGGCGGCGAATGCCGTCCGCAAAAAAGATTGTGGATGCTCACTGTACCAAGTGTTTACCGCGATTATTACGTCTGCATCTGTGTGAAATTGTTGCCCTTTGAGAGCTTTTGTTAGAGGTCCGAACAAATGAAAATCACATGGTGACAAATCAGGACTATATGCTAGATGTTGCAGAATTTTCCACTTCTTCCTTGCTAATGCTTCCTGCACAATCTTTGCGACATGCGGACGAGCAATATCGTGAAACAAAATCACACCACGAGAAAGCATGCCGGGTCGTTTATTCTTGTTGGCTTTTTGCAGCTTGTCTGGTGTTTGCAAGTAGTGGGTAGAGTTGATGTTGACACCATGTTCTTTAAAGTCGGCCAACAATAGTCCTTCATGGTCAAAAAATTCGCTCAGCATAACCTTATCAACGGAAACCTTCCGACATTGAAGTTTCTTACGAACGACCTTTTAAATTGTAACAATTGACACATCAAATTTTTTCGCTAGCGAACGTATGCTTCCACAACGGTTCATCTGTACTGCTGCATCAATTTTGGCGATGGTTTTTTTCTCTTTTGCAACAATATGCGCTTGACCCGGCCGCCGAAGATCTGTTGTGAACTGACGTTCTTTCCGAAACATCGCTCCCAGTCTGTCACTATTGTCTTCGAGACACATTTGTTACCGTACTCTGTCTGCATTCTTCGATGAATGTCCACTGGTCGACATCCTTCAAATGAAAGAAACTTGATCACCGCTCTTTGAGCTTCTTTGGACGGATTTTGGATCAACCCGGCCATTTTCTCAACGGTCAGAAACAGAACCTATGCATCATGGGACGAGAAGCACTTGCTCTTTTATGCATAGGTCAGTACTTATCACATGACTATGACATGAACATGTTCAACGTACGCAATTAAGAGCGGTGCGGTACGAACGAATTTCAAATGAACACCCCTTATATAATACTAACGGTAACTGACTCCAATAAGATGGCCACACATTTGAAAGCTTTCAATTACCTTGGAAGTCAACGTACAAGTGTGACTTATACATTTTGTGACAGAAGGTTTCATTCTCTGTCTATTACGTGTATTCACAATACAGTCTTGTTATAATAATTCATTAATACATTGTACGGAAGCAAGTTCCTGCTGTGGGTCGGTGATGAGATTGCGCCATCACATTTTATAGGCCTGAGAGCACGGAGAAATAGGTGGTCAGTCTTTCCCTCTTTTTGACAAGCTACGAGCCCAAGCGTCGAGCCTGCGCCCGACCGTATTCGTGACATTACCAGTGCAGTGAGCTATCAACTTCGTTAGATATGCGCACTTCAGTATCCACTGCCTTCCTTTGTCAACTATTAGGGTGTTATTATTATTTTTATTAAGACCAGACATATTTAAGTTATATTCGGTTGTTTCCCTGCTGAAATACCATTGTGAGACGATCTTGATAACTTTATTGCTGTGTTCCTGTTTGTAATTTTATAATTACATGATTATAATCCGAGTTAATATCTACACTGGATTATGTTTGGGCTTTCTTAACGTTTTACACAGTTTTTCTCAATCATAGCATAATCAAGCTGGTTTGTCCAAGCATTTTCTACGTATACAATTCCTCAGGTTTATTTTGGGAAACTGTTTTACAGATAATGAAATGGGTCTCTTCACAAAATTGTATCAGAATGTCCCATATGTCAATGCCCGTTCCTATTTTAAGAAACTCACAGTGGAAGCCGACAAAACAATCACAACGATCTGATAATCAGATCCCCAGGCACGATTTAAGCTAAATGGGGAAGGGACGTCTCTAGCAAATCATCATGAAAATGGCTTAAAGTAAGTTAGAACAATGAATTACAGGAAGTACAGGCATATTTCAGACAGAGACGATTAAAAAAGGACCATATCTTCAATATAAGAATAATCTTTGACAAATAGAGATAGTACACTATAGATTCCCATAATTGCTTTATTGACTACGGCAATGCACTTGACTGTGTTGGCCAAAGAAATTGTGGACGTCATGAGTGTTTTTGGTTTCCAGAGAATGTAGCACACTTAATTGAACTAATATATCATGCAGGAGACGTTAGAAGAAGTCAGGGTAGAAGGTAAAACATCAAACTGGGTTGAGGAGCAAAGGGGTGAAGGACACAGTTTTATTCTCTCTCTCTCCCTCTCTCTTTCTCTCTCTCTCTCTTTCTCTCTCTCTCTCTCTCTCTGTCTCTCTCTCTCTCTCTCTCTCTCTCTCTCTCTCTCTCTCTCTCTCTCTCTCTCTCTCTCTCTCTCTCCCTCTCTCTTGATCACTCGCTTTCTCTATTCCATGTGTATACAAAAATTGTATGAAAAACGTCAACAAATGATAAGACCAGAGACAATTTTTATCCATTCGTAATTGAGGAAAATCCAATTCCGGAACTTAAATGTGCAGAGAGAAAGATCCTCCTCTCAAATAGTGCTAAAGAAGCAAAAGTGTGGACCCTGTCTGCCAGAAGCCAATGTGGAAAGCAGAATCTCTTTCTGAATATAAACAAAACAAAAATAACGGTAACGGTTAAAAAACAAAACAAAAAATAAATAAATAAATATTTTTTAAAAACTGCAATTCAACCAAAGCTCACAATAAAAAATGAAGACATTAGAAATGTCACAAACTTTGGCTTCATTATCAACAGTATTGAGGAATGTTTAAAAAACTCAAAAGTAGGCTGATCATTCAAGAGGGAGGTTAAAGAGTACTAAATACATATAGCACAAAACCAGCAAAAGAATTGAAAGTAATATTAGTCAGAATATTCATCTTTTCAATGGCATCATCATCATCAGCATCATCATCATCATCATCATCATCATCATCGTCATCCAGTGCCTTCCCAGCTGGCGTGGGCGATCATGCCTCTCCACAAACTGCGATCTCCAACGGCATGGATCATATGGAGTGTTGACTCCCTTCCGAGCCATGATACAAGGCTGACAAGAATCTTCTCCTGCTGTTTTCCTCTATCTCTCTTTCCGCAAATCTGTCCGGTTGTAAAGACATGTTCCAGTTTTGTGCCCCCCCCCCCCCCCCCCCACCAAAAAAAAAAAAAAAAACGATTGCATCCTCTTTCTGGCAACATATGAACGAGATGTAAACTTATAGATTTATATAGATAAGTTCGCAGTCAATACAAATGAAATTGGAGGTTCTGAACTTGAGGTTTCAAAATTGTTCTTAGAATACCGTGAGCCAAGAGAATGAAAAACAACGACATTCTAGATCTGAGCGTCGAGGAAGTCAGGCTGACAAGCACTGTTGTGTCTGGGACATTAAAATACTTTGTCCATATTAAACATCATAGTGGCACGACAGTCTTCCTACCAACTCTAGGCTACCAATGTCAAACCCAAACAACGACAGAACAAGAGAAAAGAAACATCACAACAACAGTAATGAGATTCCTGAGAAGAATACTCAATGTATCATGAAGAGAGAAAATCAGAAATGTAGAAGTAAGGACTAATTTTTTTTATTTTTTTTTTTTTTGGGGGGGGGGGGGGGGTATATCAGCGCTAGATTTAATCAGAAAACATCAAGTTAAATGGTTTGGTCGTATAACTAGATTACTAACTAACAGTATACCACAATAAACAATGATGCACAGATAAATGGAAGCAAAAGAAGAGACCGGTCTCATAAACGATGGGCAAAGAGAAAGGCAGCGTCATTGGAATCTCGATACGAGCACTCTGCCGCTGTTTATGCTTCAGCTCGACTGTCGACACCGCAAGGTACAAAAGGAACAATATGAAATGAGATTAGATTAGATGAGATGAGATGAGTGGTGTGGAAAGAACATTGTTGGAAGGTGTTGTTCCTGAAAGAAGTGACATGGATCTTGAAGACCGAATATGGAAATATGACATAACCGACACTTTGGGCGTATAGGTGCATGAGGCCAGAAAGTTGGCAAGAGATTGAAACACTTGTCGTGATGAGAGCGACATTCTGCAAAGAACCTACCCCATGGTGATGATTCCACGCTGTCCTTTAATATACATATATACAAAATAAATAGTCTCGAAACTACATGTCACATTGTGATGATTTCATGCTGTTCTTCAATATACATGTATTCAAGATAAATAGTCCCGAAAGGACCTGCAATATTGTGATTATTCCATGCTGTCCTTCAATATACATGTATACAAAATAAATAGTCCCAAAAGGACATGCCACACTGTGATGTTTTGTTGTTTGTCCATCAAGAATAATGATGACCATTTATTTCATCCAGGGGGTTAAAAGTATGGAACCGTGAGTTCTAAGATGGGTGGTAAGGCCTGTTTTGGCTCGAAATGTTCTTTGATAATGTGGGCAAGGAATGCTTGACGTTCCAGGAGGAGGATCTTCTGCAGTGGTTTTTCTGTACAGCCTTTTCTTCACAGCTCTTGCAGTCCTGGTAGCTTCACAAGTGACTGCACCCATATGCAATGATGCACGCCAAGAATTAAAGTCTTTAGCAGCAGTCTCCTAAGTGTCAAGATGAATTCCAAAAGCTTTCAGTTAGATTTTCAGAGTGTCTTTAAAGCGTTTCCACTGGCCGCGTTGGGAGCTTTTACCACAACGCAGCTCGCCGTAAAAAAATTCGTTTAGGGAGCCTGTGATCTGGCATACGAGTTAAGTGACCAGCCCAGCGAATCTGATTCTTCATTATTAGAGTGTGGATTCTGGGCATGGACGCTCTTTCTAGAACTTCAGTGTCGGATCTTGTCTTGCCATTTAATCTTCAATAGCTTCCTAAGGCAGACTGTGTGGAAGTGGTTTAATTTCCTAGCATGTCGCTAATAAACAGTCCATGTTTCACAAGCATATAGCAGTGTGGATAATACAACTGCTTTATAGACTTTCAGCTTTGTTTGCAGGCTTATTCCATTTCTGTCCCATACATTCTTGTACAGTCTGCCAAAGGCCGCGCTGGCCTTGGAGATTCTTGCATTCACTTCGTCATCAATTGTGGCAGCTTGTGACACAGTGCTGCCAAGATAGGTGAATTTGTCCACAACACTTAGTCTATGACCGTTCACCTTGATATTCGGCACGGTGTGATTATTCCCTGGAGCTGGCTGGTACATAACTACAGTCTTCTCCAAGTTGATATTGAGCCCAAAGTTGGCACAGGCATATGAGAAAGCTGAAACATTGTGTTGCATGTCTGCCTCTGAGTTGGCATACAGAGCGCAATCATCAGCAAACAGCAGTTCTCTAACGGTGTCGCTGTTAGTTTTGGTTTTGGCTTTCAGCCTTCTGAGATTGAACAACTTTCCATCCATGCGGTAGTTGATGTCTATTCCAATGTCATTGTTCTCGAAGGCATTCGTCAGCATAGCCTAAAACATGAGGCCGAACAGTGTTGGTGCCAGGACACATCCTTGCTTCACTCCATTGGTGACAGGAAAGGGCTCAGACAGTTCACTATTTTCCTATACTCTTGCCTGCATACCATCATGAAATTGCCGTATTATTTGGACAAACTTTTGTGGACAGCCATATTTCGCCATAATCTTCCACAGTCTGTTTCTGCTGACTGTATCAAAAGCCTTGGCAAGGTCAATGAAAGTGGAGAACATTTCAGAGTTCTGTTCCTGACATTTCTCTTGCAGCAGCGAAAATCATGGCAACAGTTCCTTCGTTCTTTTCTGAACCCACATTTACTCTCAGGAAGTAGATCTTGGTCGAGATGGGCCGTGAGGCGACTGAGAAGAATTCTGGCGAGTATCTTCCCTGCGATTGAGAGCAAAGAGATGCCTCGGTGGTTGTCACAGGATTGGCGGTTTCCTTTGCGTACGTATTGGTGGACTATTGACGCGTCCTTGAAATCTTGTGGCATGGTCTCGTTCACCCATATGTTTGTAAAGACTTTGTGAAGCTGCTCTATTAGGACCGGCCCACCTGCCTTGTATATCTCTGCTGCTCTTGAATCTAATAGTAGTCTTCTGTCTGATTTCCTAAGTAGAATAAAGTCAATTTGAGATGCTTTATCTATATCATTCCATTTATACCAGGTTTTGGTGTGGCTACGACAATGTTGAAAACAACTATTTGCTATTATTAGTCCGTGTTCGGAGCATATGTTGAGTAGACGTTAACCGTTGCTGTTACATTCAGTCTCTGTGTCGCTGAATGACCCTATGCATTCAACCCACGGTATTCTTCGTGTGCCTATTCGGCCGTTAAAATCACCTATGCATATATACAAGATGAACAGTCTCAAAAGGACCTGCCACAAAGTGATGATTCCATGGTGTCCTACAATATACATGTATACAAGATAAATAGTCCCGAAAGGACCTGCCACATTGTGACGATTCCATGCTGTCCTTCAACATACATGTAAACAAAATAAATAGTCCCGAACGAGGTTCGTGTCATGGTCTGCGATGTTATTGCGCCATCATATTGTGTAGACCTGAGAGCAAGGAGGGATTGGGTGGCCAATATTTTCCCTCACTTTGGCAAGTGACGAGTCCCGGTCTCTAATCCGCGTCCCACCTTCATCGTGACTTTGCCAGTGCGGTCTGCTATCAACTTTCTTAGCGTATTCGCCCTGAATTATTCATTCATTCATTCATTCAGTACAATGTCCTTTGCAGAACCTCGCTCCCATAACAACCTTCCTAAAAACTTCTCGATCACAAGCAAGATGTCCCGCCACCGATAACCCATCTGGAGATCATCCGCCACATCCTTCTCTTTGGCCTTCGTCTTCCTCTCTCGGGATATTATTTCTGACATACCGCTAATGACAGTCACTGAAGTATTCACTTACCTCAGTTACCTAACAAACACAACCTCATCTGGGTTAGATGGAATCAGCAACCGGATTCTCCGTTGTGCTGCGCCAGTGATCTGTATATCACTAACCAATGTATATAATCAGTGTCTCACCAAAGGCCACTTTCCATCAGCTCTCAAAATCGCTAAAGTGTACCCTCTTCTTAAATCTGGTTCATTGGAAAATGGTCTCCCGAACAATTACAGACCCATTTCCTTACTATCATCACTATCTAAGCCACTAGAAAGACACATCCATAAAGTAACATTACAGTATTTAGTTCGCAACAAGCTTATTGTTGACAGTCAATCAGGATTTTGACCAAAATATTCTTGCCATGCGGCACTAACAAACATGACAGAATATTGGCACCAGAATATAAACAACAACAGTATATGTGGAACTATGTTTATTGATTTCAGGAAAGCATTTGATTTGATAAACCATGTTATTTTAATTTAAAAAAGTGGCCCTAATATAGTCACTCTAATAACATCTTTTCTATCGAACAGAAAGCAAGTAGAATCACACAATAAATCTCTGTTTCAAACCACTACCCTCAATATTGGAGCACCGCAAGGCTCTATTCTTGGCCCTCTATTATTTGCCATATGTATTAGCGATCTACCTTTGCATCTTTTGCATCTTTCGTCGTCCTGCGATCTATTTGCAGACGACTGTACAGTGTATATAAACACTGAAAACTGTAATTTGCTGGAATCGTCTTTGCAACAAGAATTAAATAATGTAGTTAGGTGGAGCTATGCAAACCGTATGCAAATGAACATCACTAAAACAAAATCAATGTTATTAACAACCAGACAAAGACTTCAAACTCTAAATTCACACATATCACTTCAACTTCACATCGATAACATGCCTGTAGAAAGTGTAATTCAGCACAAAAAATTAGGCCTAATCATTGATAGAAACCTAACTTTTAATTCCCACGTTCAAGCGCTCATTAAACACAGAGCGAAAAAAGTCTACCAACTCGCCAAAAGTAACAATTTCCTTGATGAGGACACAAGGAAAATATTCTATACTTCTCATATACAGACACATTTTGACTACTGCTCTACAATCTGGGACGGTTGTTCTAACTCAAGCACCCAGCGACTTTACTCACTCCAGAAACGGGCCATGAGATTAATTTATGGCAAACATTTATCTGACAATCCTAGCCTGCATAAACGCCTTCAGTTACTACCACTCCACAAACTCCTGCTTTTCAATAAGGCCAAACTAATTCACAAAATCCTACATCGGAATGCCCCAAATTACCTTTGGCCATTGTCTAAATATAATGCTAGACACAGAAAACGATTAAATATATTACACATTCAAAAGCCTAGGATTGACTTATACAAAACAAGTTTAACGTACTCTGCAGCTCAGCTGTGGAACAATCTTCCACAAGAAATCAAACACATCACCAATCCCTATACATATAATCGCAAATTATTCGAATGCTATCTCAGTACGGATTACCTTCCCCCTTAATGATAGAAATAATAATAATAACAAAACCCTAGTATAACAGCCAGTCCCGTTTTGGTAGACCAATATACTCCACATAGCTAATAACAAGTGTCAGACCATTATCTAATATTACTGAGTCGTGTAGTATTGATGTTCGCATTTTGCCCATGCCTTTATAATGCATATCTTTTATATTGTTGCTGTTCTCTGTTAGCCTTGAATGATGTATGAATGAAATAATGTATGAAAGACGGAGATAGAAGGGCAGAATGTTAGACGGGCCTGCGTACCCAATTCTTAACCCTTTGAAAATAAAGTGTGTTCGTTCGTTCGTTCTTCCCGGGCATATACCCCTCCATTATTGTTCTCTCCAAACCTTCATGACGTTTCAAGTGATCAAATTTATTTTAATTTTCTTTGTTTTATCGTCTTTAATAGACAACTTTTTTTCAATATTCAGCAGCTCTTGAAGTATGATGCATTTGTTCTTTTCATTATCCAATATATTCTTCGAACTCTTCTATAACATTTATATTCAAAGGCATGTATGTGCTGTTCAGCTTGTTTATTAAGTGCCAAGGTCTCACAGGCGTATGTTGCAATGGGAAAGAAGCATGCTCTTAAATATCTAATTTTTGTAGTTCTATCTGTCCCACTTCACAATTTATTTAGTTGTTTTAGTCTTTGAAGAGCAATATATATTCGTCTTTTAATTTCCTTTCATTGTTTCACTATTGTTGGTAATCAATGACCCAAGATATTTGAAATTTTCCACCACCTCCAGTTTTTCCTCATTAACATATATTTCTGTCCCCATAGTAGTTTTATATGTATGCATTATCTTTGTTTTTGCAACGTTAAGATATAAGTTGTAATTAAATTAAATTATACGTATATTTAATTGTTCATATTTGTATGTTTTTGTCTCCCATGACTATTAGAGCCTCTGATAAATGTTACTACTTGCAATGTTTGTTGCAGGTTTTAGTAATATTCATAGAACGGTTCATAACTATATTCTGTTGTGGGAGCATTTGTCTATAATAATGTTATGTCAAAAGCTTATTATGTAGTATCATTCTGTCTTTATCTACTGATATTTCTCTTCAAAATTCTTCATACTTAAATTCTTACTAGTGATGAAATGTCGAGAATAGACACATATCTAATCCTCCCTTCCCTGTAGTTAGCATCCATCAATCTTGTTTTGGATATTCTAATATTATCCATATTCATTTTATATTTCACTGCTTGTTACAACGTTCGTGCGTGCACAAATACTAAATCTTTAGGCATCTTTTCGACTTGTTAGGTTGGTGTTATCAGACTAATCAATCTAACAATAAATTGTTTTGAAGCAGTTTCCTGATATGGATCTATGATGTGATAGCGCCATCTCATTTTGTAGATCGAGAGCAAGGAAGAGAAGCTGACCAATCTGTCTTTCCTTTCGCAAGCGACGAGACCAGGTGTGCAACCCGCGTCCTATCGTGCTCATGACATTATCAGCGCAGTTCACTATCCACTTCACTAGCACGCCCGCCTGTTGCCAGAATACACCGTTTAAACAGAATTACGGATGTTTTCGTCATTACTCACTGTCTTATTCAATAGAGGAACTGTCTCTTTCCTGAATATATTTACGACAGGTCGCTCTCTAGGGGCCAAGAATTACCCGCATGGCTTTTTCTCATTTGTTGTGTTGTTTCCATTGCTGTCTTCGACGACTCAATCTCTCCCATGGTGGCCATTCGTGTTCTAGATCGTGTCCCGGAGATGCTTCGTGTATGCCATACACTTTGAGTTTCACTTTGCGAGCCGTTGGTCTCAATAGATTTCTCTGCTATGATCACCGTCCAAGTCTTCTGTGTGTTAAGAACATTCCCTACTAAGAATGGAAATTCCCAGTGGCATGTCAGGATTTTACCTCCTCATCACTCATGTATTTAGTCTGTCAGCCAAGGCTTTTGTCAATGGTGTGGCCACCCCAGTGCACAAGCGATGATGATAGTTCATGTTGATAATTGGACATACTATGTCACTGCATAATATTGTGCAAACTGGCCGCTCTCTTCGCTGTCAATGATCCATCTTTAAAAATTCTCGAGAGTAAGAATCGAAGCAGAGGCGGTCAATTCAGCTCCAAAATGGCTTATTTTTTTCCCTTTTAAACAAGTCTGTTATTATAGCCATAAATAAGGATAGGTGACAAACAGAGATATTAATGTGAGAATGCAAAAAACAAGAAGAGCTTTCGTGGAACTAGGAATGTTAAGGAAGTCAACAGAAATTACATCAGTTCCCAAACAAATAACATGTCATGTCGTTATGTCAAGTCACACATGTTCACGTAGTGTCGGTGCACATGAAAATGTTTATCTCATGTCGATGTTCTTTGTAAATGTTCATGTCATGTCGGTGTACTTGTAAATGCTAATGCCATGCTGGTGTACTTGGAAATGTTTATCTCATGTCAGTATACACATAGAAATGCATGTCGATGTACTCATAAATTGTCATGTTATGTCGGAGTACCTGACAATCTCATAGCGGGATTTTGAAGGAATGTGATGTTTTAGGCCATTGGACTGTTTGTAGAAGGGTACATAATTATAGGGCAAGACGATTAGTTTCTTATATGGATGTGGACAATAGAAGCGTGGATTATGACCAGACAAGCTGAAAAACAGCTAATGGCTGTGGAAATGTGGTTTCTGTGGAAAATGCAAAGCATACCATGGACAAACAGAAAAACAAATGACCAAGACCCAAAAGAAACACATGAAAACCGTAAACTGAGTGGATAAATTAGACGTAGACAGTCACGATTTTTGGACACGTTATGAGAAGAAATAAATTAGAGAACTTGGTGACGACTGGCGAAACGCTTCTCGGCATGGCGCATGATGATCATGAGTAGTAATACTATTGGTGGTAGTAGCAGTAGTTATTGTAATAATAAAAACAACAATTATAATAGCAGGATTAGCAGCAGCCGCAGCAGTCGTAGCAGCAGCAGCAATAGCAGCAGCAGCAGGAGTAGTAGTAGTAGCAGCAGCAGCAGTAGCAGCAGCAGTAGTAGCGGCAGTAGCAGCAGCAGTAGCAGCAGCAGTAGTAGTAGCAGTAGTAGTAGTAGTAGTAGTAGTAGTAGTAGTAGTAGTAGTAGTAGTAGTAGTAGTAGTAGAAGTAGTAGTAGTAGTAGTAGTAGTAGTAGTAGTAGTAGTAGTAGTAGTAGTAGTAGTGGTGGTGGTGGTGGTGGTGGTAGTAGTAGTCGCCCGTGTGTTGCCGGGGCTCATAAGGGAAGCAAAGAATAGCAACACGGTAGCCTACCATGCATGTTGTAAGAGGCGATTAAGGAGGCTTGATGGTTCCGTCGCCTTGCTACTGAGTGAGTGCGTGGCGCAACACTGTGAGCTGTAAGTTTCGTGTAAAATGCTTTTGAATCAGCCCGAGGTGTTTTGGAACGTGACTGCATGTTCGGAGCGATGGCAGCTGGCTATGTCCCAGAGTTTACCGGTTTTTGCCTTATGCAGAAATGCGTGCCTGCTGGGCTTGTTAGTTAGTTATTTAGTTATCAGTTGGGGTATCTTCGTTGCACTCCGGACATGTCCATAGGTGCTCAGATCCTCCCCCCAGCATATGCATCAGCGTCCGGTGGCTAATAGTGCCAGTTCTGTGTTGGTTGACGAGGCGCTTTGTTTTCCCGATGTACCTCTCGCGTCTGGCTGTGCCGATTCTTACTCCCAGGTCTTTCATCCTGGAAAGCGATGTGGAATCACTGGCGTCAAAATCCTCTGTTCTCGCCATATCGTTAAGGGCGTTAATAACATCGGCACGATCCATGGGCTGGCCATCTACAGGGGGTGCAGAGCCAGCCAATTTATCAGCTCGTTCATTTCCCTCGACTCCCGCATGTCCCGGGACGAAGATGAAGGTGACTTTGCGGACAACAGACTTCCGCAGCGACTCAGTCCACTGTCTACGTACAGATACAGCTTCGACCTTCTGAATCATGCTCATTGAATCACTTAGTACACACACGTTGGTATAATGCTGTGATTCCAGCCATATGAAAGCCTGTGTAACTGCCATCACCTCCATCGTCATGCTGCTCGTGGTCATAGAGTGGGCACCACTGGATTCTTGAACGGTTCGGCCCGCTGAACGGGCTGTAAATGCCCACGCACTTCTCTGCTGCTTTACAACAGATCCATCTGTATAGATGAGCACTTCGGGGCTATCTGAGTGATCATAGATGAGCGCGTTAACCTCTGCATTGACAGCGGCAGGGTTCTGCTCTCTGCACCGTCTGTCGAGTGTGATAATGCATTAGAAGGTACACTTAAAAGCTGGAGGCACCGGCACCCATTCCTTGCCGGGGTTGATACTGGTAAGACTGCAGACCTGTCCGACGACATCTTCCGCCCGACCCATCCATGATTTGCCCCTCTTTAGCCTGTCACCCTTTTCTCTGAATACAGCGTCATGCAGAGGGTGCTGCTCATCTGCACTTATTTTTAAGTATGCACGAGCTCTCCAGATCTTGATCCTGTGTTCCATTGTCGGGAAGTCAAGGAGGTATCTCATTGCTACACAGCTGGTGTCTCTCGTGCAGCCCAAAATGATGCGCATGGCTTCGTTTTGTACCTTTTCAAGTCTTCCAATCTGTGTAGGGCTGACAGTGAGGATGGCCAGGGCATACTCGATGCGTGAAAGCACAAGTCCTTGGAACAGAAGTAACAGCAGTCTTTGCTCGATATTGGCAGTCGCCATGACTCTCATTGCTGCCAAACCTTTTCGAGCCTTCGTTATGACATAATCGACATGATCTCTGAAGGACAGGCTACGATCAAGCCTCACGCCAAGATATGTCATTGACTGGGTTCTACTCAGAATGCTCCCATCCATTCTTACTGCCGGCAGGTCTGTTTTCACAATATGGTTGTTTAGTGAGAACCATGTAACCGTTGCCTTTGCAGGGTTGACAAGGGCATCGGCATCAGCACACCATGAGGAAATTCGATCTAGTTCGCCCTGCATATAGTTGGCAACCGCCTGTCTATCTCGACCCTGTCGATACACGAGGATGTCGTCAACGAATGATAGAGTCCTACCCCTCCCATCCAACTGTTGTTCAGTGATCGGCACCGTATACACGTTGAATAGTACTGGTGACAGTGGTGAACCCTGCGGCAATCCTGGACATATCGTTATCGACTCAGAAGACCAACTCCCGCATCTTAGCACCACCTTCCTTTGGAGTAGAACTGCAGCTATCCATCGTACAAGGTGAGGGTGCACTTTCAGTCTGAGGAGGGTTTGCATCAAGTGCTCGAAAGATACTCTGTTATATGCGTCCTCTAAGTCTATGGCGGCCGCACATGTCTCTTCTCTGCTGGGCTTATGGTTGACTACCACTGCCATCGACGATGAACTGTATTTTCGTGGAGAACTTTTGTGGTGGCATTCTGGCAACAGCATTATCATTAAATACAGTGAAATGTTTTTACATCTGCCAGAGGAAACATCTAGAAACGGAACAAACAACATCTAGAAATATCTAGAATGTGTAGGTGAACATCTAGGAAACATCCGGATGGGAAAATGGCTGCCGCTTCAACCGAAGATGGGCTGCGTGGTTTCGTGGAGGACTTTTGTGTTGGCATTCTGGCGGCGGCATTGTTAAACATCTGAAAACGTAACAGACAACATCTAGAGGTGTCTAGACTGTGTGAGTGAACATGTAGGAAACATCCGGATGGAAAAATGACTGCCGATTCCATCAGAGATGAACTGTGTGTTTCGTGGGGGACTATTGTGTTGTATTGACTTTCTGGCGGCAGCATTATGCACAGTGTACCTGTGCGGGCTGTTGTTTGTCGAGACTCCTGTCTTTTCCACTTTTCACATTGGGCAGTGGGAAGCGTTTTGTGTGATAATCACTGGCAACTAACTAACTAACTAACTAACTAACTAACTAACTAACTAACTAACTAACTAACTAAATACCTAACTAACTAACTAATGTAGTAGTAGTAGTAGTAGTAGTAGTAGTAGTAGTAGTAGTAGTAGTAGTAGTAGTAGTAGTAGTAGTAGTAGTACTAGTAGTAGTAGTCGTAGTCGTAGTCGTAGTCGTAGTGGATGTTGTTACTTATATGGATGTTTATGTTTACGGGAAGCACAGTCAGAAACAGAAACTTAATGATCACCATACTATGTACAAAAGCCCTAATGCAGTGGTTCTCAACCGGTGGGGAATTCCTCCCCCCCCCCCTCCGGGAGGGTGGATTTTAGGGTATCCAGGGGGGGGGGGGGGGAATTAAGATTATTTCAAGATTGCTTAATATTGTTTTTCCCTTCATACTTTACTGTTCTGTGCGTCTCACCCTTCTAAAATTCATTTTATAAAATAAGTAGACCCACAAATCACGTTTTATGTGGACGTCTAGACTTGTTTTAGTATGTGCTATTAAATTTAGCTTCCATTATTACGTATACTGTGTAAAAAAAGGGGGGGGGGGAACTTTAGGTAGGAAATACGAAAGGGGGGAAAGGCGTTCTGAAGATATGGTGAAGGGGGGCACGGGCCTAATTTTTAGGAAGGAAATACGAAATGGGGGGGGGGGGGGGGGGGGGTGACGTTCTAAAAATATGGTGAATGGGGGTACGGGCCAAAAAAGGTTGAGAACCACTGCCCTAATACATTCATTATGTTTGTAACACGCTACGTGGAGGGTCCCAAATAGCCCTGTCACAATATTTCAAAATTGTTCTCTTTATAGCCCTGGCTGGGATAGGTCTTTACCTGCCAACCCTCCTCCGTTTTCCCCGGACTCACTGTCACTCTTTCTTTCGACCTAGGGACCTATTTCCTGTCGTGTTCCTCTGGCTGATCCATATATATAACACAGTGCTCGTTGGAATAAGCTAAAACGTGATTTATTAAATCAATACAGGACAGCACAGAAAAACACCAAGGTAGGTAACACAGAAAGTTCTAAACAGACACCACACAGATAAGTTCAGGCACATAGCCTCAAGTAGCCATAGTCACAGACCCAGCTTCAAATACTGTCCGATCTGTCCATATACGTCTCACCCTGTGTGCTGGAAGCTCCTTCCTCCCCGGTACTTGGGTGTAAGTTCCACAGGCTTCTGTAGAATCAAATCCACTGGTTGTTGAGGAATTGTTCATGGACTTAACCTATATAGGTGTCTTTCCATGTCCGGAACAAAATGGGTATGCCTGATAATCATGCGTAGACTCAACTTTGAATTTGACTGCTCTCGGGCCTATGTCAATGAAAGGACCCGAGATGCACCATTACTGCAAATTGTCATTGTTTCTTAGTATGCAGGATAATCATGCGTAGTCTCAACCAGAATTTAACTGTTCTCGGGCCTATGTCATTTCCTCAAGATATGCCCTTGCCTCTCTCTCAGAGTTAGGCACACCATGTGTGATATGGCTAATACATTGACCTGGCTTCATCAGACGTATTTGGCTCTAGCACAGAAGCTGTGTGGATACTGTCCGATTTGGTCACGTCCAACAAAAGAGGACCCTGGAGATGACAAACAATATTGAGCGACTGGGCGGACTCATGCATCACACAATCCTAAAGACCAATAGGGTCTCAGTTAATATATTTGACATATAGGATCTTGACCCAATGCAGTATATATCATACCTGAATGCATGGGCCTGACCTGTCAGGTAGCCCCTGGATTGGCTACGTCCGGGCTTGAGTCGACCTCCAGCTGGGTGATGTCAGGTTGTCCACCCTAGGAACGTTTTGTCTACAAGACACACATTCCACACTCCTACCAAGCCTTTATTATTATTGGGCACATTCATTTCCATGCTTTCCTCTCACTTGCAAACCATGCCTTTCTCGCAACCAAGATCTTGTGGTGTGGTGTGCCCAGCAATCGGTGTGTTTCTCCCCCCTAAGTGGGGTTATATGGCACACCGTGTATTTCCCCATTCAAAGAAGATACTACCCCTCCCGGCCGCCGCTCTCGACTGAGCTGTCGCCCCAATGTACCGGCATTGCCCTGCACAAGCCATAGTGTAGATAAGTTCAGGTTCTCTCAGTAAGATAGAGGAGTCCATTATCCTCCCGACATCATCCTATCAAGTGACAGACGAAAGAGATAGTCCTGTGGCTAGCATCCCCTGGCTCAAGAAGATAGATTATAGATTGGTGGACCCCATCCCCGTAGCTATCTAATGTGCCTATATTTAAAAGAGAGATGCCACCAAGTAACGGTAAGCCGTAGGAATCAAGATATCACTCGTCCATCAGCTGCCAAGAACAAGCGATATCATTTGGTAACACTTATTCTTCAGATGTGTTCCCTTGTCATGCCAAGATCAAGACGCGTAGCCAGATCGGCTAACGGTCACCCCCTCCCAACATGGCAAGACTGCTGTTTTGCTATATCCTCTCAGTCGTTAAGACAATAGATATTTATAGGCCAAGCTTTGCCTGGACCAACGAAAACCCAAATTTACCTTTACATCACTTCAGTAGTATGTTGCATCTCTGTCGTAATCTTTAACTCACTGGACAGGCTGCAACTATCAAACGGTAGGTGTTGGCACGGCCATCAATTGACCAGCCGCTGCACCAGTGCACATTTGACGCAAGGCGCTCCTTCGGGACTACCCGAAAGGAAAGACAAATATATACTCGCTCCATGTAAAGATTGTGGTATGAAGATAACCCAAAGAACCATCTTTCATGGAGAATTGAGCGAACAAGAGAACTGAGAGCTTCCGAAAGCCGTTTCCCCCTGTTTACCAAGAATAAAAGAATGCATAAGGACATGGGCCACTGGCGTTTCGCTACATAGGCCCCCTCTTAAGAAAGTCGAACCCTACGAACTTTCTACTGTCAGTGGTTCTGTTCGAATGACCCCACCCTCACATTCAACCATAGGATGCCGTGATAGGAAATCTGCTCCCACATTCTCCCTTCCGGGGATGTATTCGACCGTGAACTGATACGGTTGTAGGAGCAATGACCATCTCATTAACCTCGCGTTCAGTTTCTTAGAAGTTGCCAAGAACGTCAGAGGTTGATAGTCAGATTGCACTTTGAACTGTACTCCATACAGATAAGGTTGAAATTTCTGTACTGCCCACACTAGAGCTAGACATTCCCGTTCGACGGTGGAGTAATTCCGTTCGGCGGGTAACAGTTTTCGACTGGCATATGCCACCGGACACAGCACCGAAGGATTATCTCGCCCTTCCTGCAACAGAGTTGCCCCAATCCCTATGTTACTCGCGTCGGTTCTCAGAACAAACGTTTTCTCCAAATCTGGGAGTTGCAGGACTGGCCTATCCACCAACGCCTGTTTCAGCTTCCCATAAGCCTTTTCACAGCTCGGGGTCCAGATTATAAGATCTGGCGATCCTTTCTTCAGAGTCTCGGTTAACGGCGCCGCAATTTCGTTGAACTTTGGAATAAATTTCTGGTAAAACCCACACAGAGACAAGAAAGACCTAACATCTTTTTTGGATCTAGGACGGGGTGCGAGACGGACCTTTTCAATATTCTTTTCTTCCGGTACCAGTCCCCCTGGGGTAATAGTGTGTCCCAGAAATTCCAAGGATTGATAGCCAATCATGCATTTGGCTGGACGGGCGGTTAACCCTTCCTCTTTTAACCTTTTGAAGATCTGTCCCAAGGACCTCAGGTGATCACTCAGATTGTCAGACGCGATGAGAATATCATCCATAAACGAGACCACAGAGGGATCCTTTAAAGGGTCTAATAACATTCTCATCATGCGAGTGAACACACTGGGCGCATTGCTCAGCCCAAAAGGCATCACCTTAAATTCGTAATGGCCGCTCGGAGTACTGAAAGCGAGCATGGGCCGAACCTCAGGCTTCACAGGGATCTGATAATATCCCCGACTTAAATCGATTTTTGAGAAGTACTTTGCCCTATTTAATCTGGCAAATAGTTGATTTGTGTTTGGTAACGGCTCAACTTGGAATGTCGTACAACTGTTTAAATGCCTGTAATCAATACATAAGCGGTGCTCCCCGCTTGGCTTCCTCAACAAGACAACCCCGGCATTATAAGGAGAAGTCGAAGGAGTTATGATGTCATCATCCAGAAGCTTCTGGATTTCTGCTTCCAGGGCCTTCTCTTTCGAAAAGGGCACTGGATATATTTTTTGGCGAATGGGGTCTTGGGTAGTCAGAGTCATATCAAACTCGACCAACCCTGTCCGCCCTGGACGATCGGTAAGAATCTGTTGATGGGACTCCAACAAACGGATGACCAGTTCTGTTTCTTCAGTCGACAGATCAGGATTTATATGTACATCCTTATAGGTTTCCCCAGGTTGTAAAGGATACTCCCTATCCACGTCTTCGCCCGATTCAGTTTCCATCGCGACCGCCATAGTCATGAGTGGGAGAGAAGTACCATCGGATCGTTCCTCATATTTTTTGAGGAGGTTAATGTGGAAGATTTTAGATTTCCCCCTGATCCGGATAGCATAATTGGTACGGGACACAACCCTTTCCACCGGGAAAGGCCCCTGCCAACCAATCTCGAGTTTATTGGAACCTACTGGAAGTAACAACAGAACCCGATCCCCCACCTTAAGAGACCTATCTTTCGTCCTTCTATTGTAGTAGGCCGCGTGTCTCTTCCTGGCCGCTCTCAGATTCTGAGCTGCCAAAGCCCAACCCGTCTGGAGTTTCTTCTTTAACTCTTCGACGTATTTATATGAGGATACAACTTCTTCGGAAGTTTCTTCCTCTGTCCAACATCTCAATAAGGCTTCTAAGGGACCCTTGATTGGCCTCCCGAATAGTAGAGTGGCTGGTGGCAACCCGGTCGACCCATGGGGAACCTCCCGATAGGCGAACAAGGCGGCCGAGATATACTCATCCCATCTGTCTGGTTTCTCTTGAGCCAGCTTCCGAAGCATGGTCATCAAGGTACCATTAAACCTCTCTACTTGCCCATTAGACTGAGGGTGGTACGGGCTTGTGTGAATGTGGTTAGTCTGGAAGATACGAAAGACTTCTTCCATCAGCTTACCACAGAACTGAGACCCATTGTCCGTTAGGATCTGGTTGGGAAATCCCAACCTAGTAAAGGTCTCCATCAGTGCATCAGCCACTCGCTTAGAGTCGATTGTGGCCAACGGTATCGCCTCGCCCCACATGGAACAGCAATCCACCATCGTGAGAATGTACTTATTCCTCTTCCTAGTCCGAGGAAGAGGACCAACAAGATCGATGGCAACTCTCTCGAAAGGAGAGTTCATAATGGGCATGTCTCCCAGGACTACCGGAGCTGTCCAGTGTTTTGGTGCCACACGCTGGCACTCTGGGCACGACTTGACGTACCTACGCACGTCTCCAGTCATCCCTGGCCAGTAGTAATGGCAGGAAATGCGCTGGAGAGTTGCCCCGACACCCATATGTCCACTGAAAGAAATGGTGTGTCCCATATGAAGAAGCTGTTCCCGATAAGCCTTAGGAACTACCAGCTGTCCATGCTGGCGATCCTCCACTCCGGCTCTCCGGTACAGTAACCGATTCTTCATATAATACTGACCCCGTCTTGGTGGGTCAGAACTTTTGGGCAACTGGTTGAAGCAAGGTTGCAAAGTAGCATCCTGGCTTTGAGCAGCTCGTAACTCCCCAGGCAAGGGATTCACGATCAAGGCCGGCGTCTGCTCATCCTCCGATTGAGATCTGGTTTGCATCGCCCCTACGTACATGGGTTCGGTTGGAATCCCTAGAAAGACGTAGCGACAACCCAAGATCATTGGGAAGATCGGATCTAGCAGAACGGCTGCCTGTATAGTGCCGGTAACATATTTAGATTTGATGTCTACCTTCGCAATTGGAAGAGACATCGCTACCGCACTCTTTGTCGCCGTTTGAATCTCAATAGATTCCCCGGTTAGCTGCTCCGGGCTCACTAAGTGTGATGAAATTACAGCCTCAAACTGCAGACCGGTGTCATAGAGACACTCAACTGGTTGTCCGTTCACAAGTACCGTTTCTACTACTGGTGGTTTTTCTGAATCTTTGTTCCCAAGATCCCTCCCTTCTACTTCCTTGTGAGACCCTTCCCCGGTTTCTACAAGACAAGCAGCATAGTGAGAGTCTTTCTGTTTACGCCGGCAATCAACCGTATTGTGTGTGGGAGATTTGCAATAGGCGCACCACTTTTCACTCCACTTTCTTTTAGGAGATCCAGGTGGACTCTTACCAGAGGGTTTCTTAATAGGAACTTTCTCGAAAGGATCCTCCTTCTTGGTGTGAGCTGTTTTAGGGTTCTTCTTCTTTCCAGACCAGGTGTCTGGTGGTCGGGGATTGGGTTGTGACAGTTCCCCATTATCTCCATGAGCTAGCACATACCTTTCCGCTAATGTATTTACCAAGTCTAACTTTTCTGCCCCATTTTCAAGCAAGAAGGTTTGCAATGGCTTAGGCATCATCCTCTTCATTTGGTCCACGACCACTAATTCTTCCAAACTTTCATAGTCGTTAGCAAATCCAGCTAATGACATCCACTTCAAAAGGTAAGACTTCAGTCTGACACTGTAGGCTGCGAACATCTCTCCTGGCTCTCTCTTGGACTTTCTGAACTGCTGACGGTATGTATGGGCTGTCATCTGGAACCTTTTCAATAATGCTTTTTCCAGAGCCTCATAGTCATTCTCCATACCAGGTGGCAACCTTGAGTAGACCTCGTACGCGGTCCCCCTCAGGCCCTGCGAGATTTTCAAGTTCCATTTCCCACGTTCCAGCCCCATAGCCAAAGCCATCGACTGGAATTTTTGAAGATACTGGTCGATCTTCTCTTTGTGTTCATCGAACGGGAGTAATGGGAACTTCATTGCCTGGTATGGACCGCCACTAGAAGTTGTTGAGTCAGGGAGAACTGCGCCTCCAACTGCACCCTCGCTTTCCTTGGCCGTTTTAGCTTTCAGCTCCAACTCCCTCATACGAAACTCATGGTCTCTGACTGCCTGCTCGGCCTCCATCTTCCTAGCCTCCGCCTCAATTTTCTTGGCTTCGCGCACAGCCTGTCTGAAGTCTCTTTCCACTTCCTGCACATATTTCTGTAACTCCGCTCCATCATAGCCCATCTCACGCCCTGTAGCCTGTACGTCAGCGACATTAAACCCAGTTGATGCCATCTTAAACTCAGAGGGAAAGTGCCCAAGAAATTGTATAGAAAATGATTATCTCACATAACCAAAATATATATATTACACGACCACAACACGTCGTATGTCGGTCAGTCTGTGTCAGGAAGAGTATAGACAATAGCCAGGCACGGTAGGCAGAACCTATTGATAGTAGACAAGAATATCTGTCCCCTATCACTAAATCAGCCAGAACTCCACCAGGATTTCAAATATCCCGCGACGTGCCCCCAGAAATTGTAACAAGCTACGTGGAGGGTCCCAAATAGCCCTGTCACAATATTTCAAAATTGTTCTCTTTATAGCCCTGGCTGGGATAGGTCTTTACCTGCCAACCCTCCTCCGTTTTCCCCGGACTCACTGTCACTCTTTCTTTCGACCTAGGGACCTATTTCCTGTCGTGTTCCTCTGGCTGATCCATATATATAACACAGTGCTCGTTGGAATAAGCTAAAACTTGATTTATTAAATCAATACAGGACAGCACAGAAAAACACCAAGGTAGGTAACACAGAAAGTTCTAAACAGACACCACACAGATAAGTTCAGGCACATAGCCTCAAGTAGCCATAGTCACAGACCCAGCTTCAAATACTGTCCGATCTGTCCATATACGTCTCACCCTGTGTGCTGGAAGCTCCTTCCTCCCCGGTACTTGGGTGTAAGTTCCACAGGCTTCTGTAGAATCAAATCCACTGGTTGTTGAGGAATTGTTCATGGACTTAACCTATATAGGTGTCTTTCCATGTCCGGAACAAAATGGGTATGCCTGATAATCATGCGTAGACTCAACTTTGAATTTGACTGCTCTCGGGCCTATGTCAATGAAAGGACCCGAGATGCACCATTACTGCAAATTGTCATTGTTTCTTAGTATGCAGGATAATCATGCGTAGTCTCAACCAGAATTTAACTGTTCTCGGGCCTATGTCATTTCCTCAAGATATGCCCTTGCCTCTCTCTCAGAGTTAGGCACACCATGTGTGATATGGCTAATACATTGACCTGGCTTCATCAGACGTATTTGGCTCTAGCACAGAAGCTGTGTGGATACTGTCCGATTTGGTCACGTCCAACAAAAGAGGACCCTGGAGATGACAAACAATATTGAGCGACTGGGCGGACTCATGCATCACACAATCCTAAAGACCAATAGGGTCTCAGTTAATATATTTGACATATAGGATCTTGACCCAATGCAGTATATATCATACCTGAATGCATGGGCCTGACCTGTCAGGTAGCCCCTGGATTGGCTACGTCCGGGCTTGAGTCGACCTCCAGCTGGGTGATGTCAGGTTGTCCACCCTAGGAACGTTTTGTCTACAAGACACACATTCCACACTCATACCAAGCCTTTATTATTATTGGGCACATTCATTTCCATGCTTTCCTCTCACTTGCAAACCATGCCTTTCTCGCAACCAAGATCTTGTGGTGTGGTGTGCCCAGCAATCGGTGTGTTTCTCCCCCCTAAGTGGGGTTATATGGCACACCGTGTATTTCCCCATTCAAAGAAGATACTACCCCTCCCGGCCGCCGCTCTCGACTGAGCTGTCGCCCCAATGTACCGGCATTGCCCTGCACAAGCCATAGTGTAGATAAGTTCAGGTTCTCTCAGTAAGATAGAGGAGTCCATTATCCTCCCGACATCATCCTATCAAGTGACAGACGAAAGAGATAGTCCTGTGGCTAGCATCCCCTGGCTCAAGAAGATAGATTATAGATTGGTGGACCCCATCCCCGTAGCTATCTAATGTGCCTATATTTAAAAGAGAGATGCCACCAAGTAACGGTAAGCCGTAGGAATCAAGATATCACTCGTCCATCAGCTGCCAAGAACAAGCGATATCATTTGGTAACACTTATTCTTCAGATGTGTTCCCTTGTCATGCCAAGATCAAGACGCGTAGCCAGATCGGCTAACGGTCACCCCCTCCCAACATGGCAAGACTGCTGTTTTGCTATATCCTCTCAGTCGTTAAGACAATAGATATTTATAGGCCAAGCTTTGCCTGGACCAACGAAAACCCAAATTTACCTTTACATCACTTCAGTAGTATGTTGCATCTCTGTCGTAATCTTTAACTCACTGGACAGGCTGCAACTATCAAACGGTAGGTGTTGGCACGGCCATCAATTGACCAGCCGCTGCACCAGTGCACATTTGACGCAAGGCGCTCCTTCGGGACTACCCGAAAGGAAAGACAAATATATACTCGCTCCATGTAAAGATTGTGGTATGAAGATAACCCAAAGAACCATCTTTCATGGAGAATTGAGCGAACAAGAGAACTGAGAGCTTCCGAAAGCCGTTTCCCCCTGTTTACCAAGAATAAAAGAATGCATAAGGACATGGGCCACTGGCGTTTCGCTACAATGTTATTGGTGTAAGTATTAAGACACATGCGTACTAATTTTATCTGTCACTGTCGTCTACTTCCTGTAGCATCTTGCAATGTTGGACAGGGGAGTTTTGGGCCTTAAGATTTAAGGCCGCGTGGCTAGAGCGGTCACCGCGAACTGTACAGGTTAGGGATTTCTTTTTGTCCCCGACATAAATAAATCCACACTTTACCGAGGATAAGAACACGGATCTCTCAAAGGAGAACTCAGCATTCCAGCCTCTCGGCCAGCAGCTCCTTCTTTTGACTATTTGTGTCAAATTCAGAATATTGTGCAGTTAACATTTAAATAATTACATTTTCGTTGTAACCTTTAATAACAAGTAATTGTATACCATTATAACGTGTGCTAGTGGGAAAAGTGATTTTTATCCTAGTTACTTTTTGTTTTTATACAAATATACATGTGTTGCTATTTTTGTCGTTGTTGCCAGAAGCATGCCGTTTCCATGTTAATAAATACATCAAAGAAGATGACGACAAATCACTGGAAATTTGATGACGAAGCAAGGTGAGCACTAGACAGAAAAACAACTTTGTGCATGCACGTTTTCTCACATGCTGCGCGCGAGCGAAAAGTGGCGGTGAAACCAGAAGACTGTCAATTCGCGCCCTGGTGGCATACGTGACTCTACTCTATCATACATTATCACATTGATGTATGTCTCTATAGCTTTAACACGGTGATTTATTCTGTATTGAGTAGTTGTAGTATTTGTAGTTGTGTATCATTTATTCCCGGCAATTTGTTCACCAGATGAAGTATAGTAGCAATCGCTATGTCACAAATGTTATTTAAATATGAATTCTTGGCCGTCTTTTAGTTGGAATCTTCATTCAAAGCATACGTTTAAAACATAATGATTAATTTGGACTTAGAGATAATTTTGTTTTTAAAAGATGCACCGATTTATATAATGTGGTAATATATATGGCTCTAAATGTTAAATGAAAATGTTTAAAGTATGTATTTTGTAATATTTGTTATGTGGCATTTGTGGATTAAGGTGACAATTGTGTGAGTACACATATGTACATATTTGGAACTACACAATAAGGCGTGTTCATTGTTGTTACACATACTATTTCTTACTATTGTGTGCTGTATTAAATTCCTGAAATTTTGGTAAGTTTTTAGTGAAACGTTATTTCTTTCGCGTTTAAATTACGACCTCTATTCTGTAAAAGAATGTACAGATTCACCAATTCTTAAGTGGAGACAACCATGCTGTTTAGCATTAGAACGCATCTTTTCTCTCATAGTGTAAATGTTTCATCCATCCATAATGTGCCATGCCGGTTATGCTTCTCATAACATGTTCAAAAAAGTTTGACTGTCTACGTTTAATCTCCCTAATCAGTTTATGATTTTCATTTGTTTCTTGTAGGACTTGGTCGTTGGTTTTACTGTCTGTCCATGGTATTCTTTGCATTCTCTTCAGAAACCACATTTCCACAGTCATCAGATGTTTTTCAGCTTTACTGCTCATTGTCAGCTCAGATGTGGCTGGGGGATGAGTGGTTTGAGGTGTGGGTGGGGAGAGGATGTGTGGGGTAGGATGTGGATGGGCGTGGGATGTGTGGGTTGGAAGGGGAATGTTTGTGGGTGGCGAGTGTGTTTTGGTTGGGGGATCAGGTGAAGGCAGTGTGTGTGGGTGGGGGATGTGCGGGAGGGGGATGGGTCAGTTGGTGGGGTATGTATGTGTCCCTTGGTGTGCGTGTGTGTCGGTAGGTGGGGATGTGTATGTGTCCCTTGGTGCGCGTATGTGTGGGTAGGTGGAGGTGTTGTGTGGGTGGGGTGATGTATGGATAGGTGGGAGATGGGCTTCATAACATGGTAATTAGCCTTGTTTATGTTTACAACATTCATTTCACAATGTTTATTTTTCTTCCTATGTAAATGTATAATGCTCTTGATGAACGAAAGACGAGTGATTGGAAGGGCCGAATGTAAGACGGGCCTGCGCGCCCAATTTGTGACCCTAATAAAGTTGATTTGATTTGATTTGATTGTCTACGCTTCACATCCATACAAAAGTACAGGTTTAATGTAGCACCTCAACACTCTATTTTTTTTTGTTGCTCGTAGCAATTGGCATCTTTTTATTGGTCAGTATGTAGTTAATCTTGCAAAAGGCTATCTTGACCATGGCGATTCTTGTTCTAATCTCTTCAAGGCATCTCCCAGCAGATGTTATGATTGTTCCGAGATAATTGTACCGATTCACTTGTTTAAGAATATTTCCATTTACCTGTATATTACATTGTTGTAATTCGTTCTTCCTGGTGACGACCATAATCTGTGTCTTCTTACAATTTAATTCTAACCCTAGTTGTTCACTGTGTGCAATAACCGCATCTACTAAATGTTGCAGATCCTACTCAATGTCTGCAATCAATACTGTATCCTTTGCATATCTAATGTTATTGACCTTTCTTCCTCCAATGATGTTTCCTTTCATATCTTGTATATTTCTGAAAATATTTTCAGTATATGGGAAAACAGATCTGGAGACATTATACATTCCTGTCTCACACCTCTCTTAATAAGCTGATATTGACCTACTTCATTATCAATTCTGATAGCAGTTTGTTGTTTCCAATATATGTTTTTTACAAGTCTAAGGTCTTTCCCATCAATTTGTAGATCTGCAAGTATCTATATCATGTTGACTTATCTTACTATATCGAAAGCCTTTGTGTAGTAAATAAAGCAAAGATATATATCTTTATTTACTTCTATAGAATGTTCAATAACTGTTCTCAGCATGTTTACAGTATTTACGGTACCCTTGCATTCTACATACCCCCATTGTTCTTCTCGTATTTTGGACTGTATTTTTAATTCTCACTCTTTGCATGATAATTATTAGCAAAATGTTCCTAATGTGCTATTTATACTAACTGTTCTATGTTGATCACATTCCAAGGCTACTGATTTCTTTGGGATTGCAATAAATTCATGAGGTATATCTCCAGTATCATATATTGCCTTCAGCTGTCTGGTGACTTAATCTTTCCCATATTCTTCTAAAGCATTAATAATTTATGTTGTGATGTTGTCTGAACCGGGGATCTTGCTTGTTTTCATATGGTTAAGAGCATTCTGAACCTTATCTTCAAAATTGATGGTCCTTCATTATTATTTAGAATATCATACTGATCTTCTCTGTTATCGTCATAAAAGTTTTTCACATAATCTGACCATACACGTAAAATCTGATCTTTTTCTGTTATGATTTTTTTTTTCATCTTATGTTTTTGGGCAGCCTGCTGATATACGTGTTCTTTTATTAGTAAGCTCTTGAATTAATTTGTGCATTAATTTGGTATTATTACTGTTGTGCTGTTTTTCAATTTAAATGCAATTTTTCTTCAAGCCATGCTTCTTTTGCCTTCTTATATAATGTTCCCACTTTTCTGTGAATTTCTTCATGCTTGGCAGGATTACATTTGTTGTGTCTTCTTGTTTCCATTAGTTGTAAAATTTCTTCAGTCATAAATTTCTAACGACCCACTTTCTTTAATTGTGGAATAATTGTTTCTACAGCCAAACTGATTGAATTTGTCAACATTTGCCACTGATCATCCACATCTTAAAATAGAATCTCTAGATCAGACAATATATTAAAACTGTTCTTTACTTCTATGTTAAAATTTTCTTCTATTACCTTGTCATTTTTTCATGGTACACAGATCATATTTAGTTTTTCTTGGTGAATACTAGACTTTCTTTAACTTTACCCTCAACGTTCCTGTAATCAATCTGCGATCGCTGTAATAGTCAGATATGGGAACTGTTTTTGCGATTGTTAACGCATATCTTAACCTTCTGTAAATCGGGAAGTATTCAATCTGGTTTCTAATTCTGCTATCAGAACTCCTCCATGTCCATAATCTTCTAAGATGTTGTTTAAACCAGGTGTTTCCAACAATCATTTCTTGCTCTTTTGCCCATTCTACAAGTCTGTATCCTCTTTCGTTTCGCTCTCCCAAACCATGGTTTCCTACTGTGCATCCATCGCCTTGATGTCACATTTTTGCATTGAAGTCACCCATTATGATATTTATTTCTAAATTTTTACATTTCTTCAAAGCAGAGTCCATGTCATTATACAATTCCTCTATACTATCTTCACTGCATTCTCCTACTGAGGCATATATTTGAATGACGTTTATGTTAAAAGGTCAGCCGATTAATTTTACCAATAGAACAATATCTGACATAACCCCTCTTTGCCGTTCTTCTCCCCCCAGAATATATAATCTTACGATCTTCCCCTGTCATAATCCATGCCCCTTTCAATCTCGTCTCGCATATTCCTAATATGTTAATCTTCTTCTTCTTCTTCTTCTTCTTCTTCTTCTTCTTCTTCTTCTTCTTCTTCTTCTTCTTCTTCTTCTTCTTCTTCTTCTTCTTCTTCTTCTTCTTCTTCTTCTTCTTCTTCTGCTTCTTCTTCTTCTTCTTCTTCTTCTTCTTCTTCTCTCTCTCTCTCTCTCTCTCTCTCTCTCTCTCTCTCTCTCTCTCTCTCTCTCTCTTCTCTCTCTCTCTCTCTCTCTCTCTCTCTCTCTCTCTCTCTCTCTCTCTCTCTCTCTCTCTCTCTGTCTCTCTTACGAAAACGAATACGAAATAACCATACATTACCTCCAGAAATACACAAACACTGCGTCCTCGTAAGAAAGAAGTGTTACGTCGTATGAATACACAATAACCATTCATCCTCTCCAGAAATATACAAACATGTCCACCAACTCTAACAGCGGAACAAAACCATTCTGTTTCACCTTAAAACGTCTATTTTCTGTAATAGGGTGTAAATGTTCATCAACTCAAAAGGCGGAACAAAATCATTCTGTTTCACCTTAGACTCCCTATGTTCTTTAATAGATTGTACATGTTCACCAACGTCAAAACACCATTCCATTTGACCATAGAATGCGTTCCGAGCCAGTACACTCTATGGACCTGCGCTGGTGGAGACGGGCTTGGCGCCAGACTGAAGCAGACATTATGGGGATACCACCATATGGAAGACAATCGACCTCAGGGCCACAGACATAAACTAACTAATATCGGGGAAGTTGAAGAACATTGTTACAAAATTTCAGAGGTCTTACCAATCTGACATAAAATATCTCTCTCCTTCTCTCTCTCTCTCTCTCTCTCTCTCTCTCTCTCTCTCTCTCTCTCTCTCTCTCTCTCTCTCTCTCTTGCTCTTTCACTCGCGCACACGCGCACGCACAAGCACACACACACGCACACACACACACGCACACACAGATACGCACACATTGTTTTCATGTGCAGCACAATGATCAAAACTATTTAGATGTTTATATACTTTCTCATAAGATCGTAAACTGATTAGAGTCATTACACGTAGACAGTCAAAATTTTTTGGGCATGTTATGAGAAGAAATAAATTGGAGAACTTGTGGACAACTGGCAAGATCGAAGGGAAGAGACCAAGGGGAAGACCGATAAGTAAATACATGGATGGCTTGGCCACGTGGCATGGTCGAGACAGAAACACAGAGCTGATCCATGACTCTGGTGATGGCAAAACATGACCGCCCACGCTTATTGGCATGGCACATGATGGATGGATGGATAATCTATATATGTAAAATACAATGTATGTCTGTCTGTATGTATGTTATTTGTGCGTTCGCGAACGATCCATCCGATTGAGATGAAATTTTCTACACGTGTTCTTCTCATTTCCGTGCTGCCAACTGGCATAATTTGTTAGATTACAAACAGTTATTTACGCAATAAACTTTAATTTTTTAATTACATTATAATTTATATATAGCGAGGGGACTTAACTTAAGAAAAGTTATATCAAGGGACATAACTTTTAATAGCATTGCTATATTTATAATTAAAATAATTGTTGCATATTTCTCAAATAGGTGGACCTCTTCTCTAACAGTTATCTACAGGCGTATGCGTTATAATATATAATGATAAAATCTTTAAGGCATTTTCAAAGTTTTCATAAAAATAATGCATCTATGTAAATAGTGAACATTTTCTAACTTATCATTTTATTTTTCATCAACAGCACATTTAATTATTTTTTTAAACATTCTCATATGTATGGCGCGTTACACCCACGTTGCATATTTATGATGCCCATGTTAAACATTGCCTCAACAAGCTACTTTTCATCCGTTTTAATGCCTATTGTTCTTTTGTTGTCAAAGAATTGCTTCATAAGAGATGTTGAATGAAAGAATGTATGAGAGGAAATAGAGAAGAAGGGCAGAATGTAGGACGGGCCTGCGTGCCCAATTCTTAACCCTTTGAAAATAAAGATTTTCGTTCGTTAAATTAAACAAAGTAATTTTTTGTAAGAGAAAGTTAGTTGCGTATCCTTTGCAGTACTCTGCAGTCAACCCACCGCCCACCATTTATTGGCTGTTCGTGATATCTTGGTAGGTTTACTTTAGATAGATCTCTTCCAATCATATTTTCTACGATCAATCTATCTATTCTTCTATTCTATCTGTATTTTTAACGGGAACGGGCCGAACATAGACAGACAGACAGACAGACAGACAGACAGACAGACAGACAGACAGACAGACAGACAGACAGACAGACAGACAGACAGACAGACAGACAGACAGACAGACAGACAGACAGACATATCCCCGCCAGGGACTGGGCAAAGCCAGGCCGGGTCAGCTAGTACTAAATATAAGCTACTAACGAATAGTAGTTTTAGATGAAACGTTCAAAGAAACAAACCAAAGATGTTCAGCTTTTTAACTTAAATGTTACAGTAAAGTTCTTAGAACATCGAGGAATGAGAAGACAAACAATACCGAATGCTAATACTTCTGTTCCAAGGACTTGTGCTTTCACGCATCGAGTATGCCCTGGCCATCCTCACTGTCAGCCCTACACAGATTGGAAGACTTGAAAAGGTACAAAACGAAGCCATGCGCATCATTTTGGGCTGCACGAGAGACACCAGCTGTGTAGCAATGAGATACCTCCTTGACTTCCCGACAATGGAACACAGGATCAAGATCTGGAGAGCTCGTGCATACTTAAAAATAAGTGCAGATGAGCAGCACCCGCTGCATGACGCTATATTCAGAGAAAAGGGTGACAGGCTAAAGAGGGGCAAATCATGGATGGGTCGGGCGGAAGATGTCGTCAGACAGGTCTGCAGTCTTACCAGTATCAACCCCGGCAAGGAATGGGTGCCGGTGCCTCCAGCTTTTAAGTGCACTTTCTCCTGCATTATCACACTCGACAGACGGTGCAGAGAGCAGAACCCTGCCGCTGTCAATGCAGAGGTTAACGCGCTCATCTATGAACACTCAGATAGCCCCGAAGTGCTCATCTACACAGATGGATATGTTGTAAAGCAACAGAGAAGTGCGTGGGCTTTTACAGCCCGTTCAGCGGACCGAACCGTTCAAGAATCCAGTGGTGCCCACTCTATGACCACGAGCAGCATGACGATGGAGGTGATGGCAATTACACAGGCTTTCATATGCCTGGAATCACAGCATTATACCAACGTGTGTGTACTAAGTGATTCAATGAGCATGATTCAGAAGGTCGAAGCTGGTTCTGTACGTAGACAGTGGACTGAATCGCTGCAGAAGTCTGTTGTCCGTAAAGCCACCTTCATCTTCGTCCCGGGACATGCGGGAATCGAGGGAAATGAACGAGCTGACAAACTGGCTGGCTCTGCACCCCTTGTAGATGGCCATCCCATGAATCGTGCCGATGTTATTAACGTCCTTAAAGATATGGCGAGAACAGAGGACTTTGACGTCAGTGATTCCACATCGCTGTCCAGGATGAAAGACCTGGGAGTAAGAATCGGCACAGCCAGACGCGAGAGGTACATCGGGAAAACAAAGCGCCTCGTCAACCAACACAGAACTGGCACTATTAGCCACCGGAAGCTGATGCATATGCTGGGGGGGGGGGGGAGGATCTGAGCACCTATGGACATGTCCGGAGTGCAATGAAGATACCCCAACTTATAACTGATAACTGATAACTGATACCTGTAGATAACTGCAGCGAAAAGGTTTGGAGCATCTCATTTAATTATATACGTAGTCATATAAGCTCCCGTTCCCGACTATCTGTCTGTCTGTCTGTCTGTCTGTCTGTCTGTCTGAGCCGGCCCGGCTTCACCCAGTCCCTGGTGGGGAGCATCTCATTTAATTTATATAAGTAGTCATATAAGCTCCCGTTCCCGTTCCCGACTATCTATCTGTCTGTATGTCTGTCTGTCTATCTATCTGTCTATCTATCTGTCTGTCTGTCTATCTGTCTGACCCGGCCCGGCTTCGCCCAGACCCTGTTGGAGAGCATCTCATTTAAAGGAGGAGGGAGGAGTAGGAAGGAGGAGGAGGAGGGAGGAGGAGGAGGAGGAAGGAAGAGGGAGGAGGAGGAAGAGGGAGGAAGAGGGAGGAGGAGTGAGGAGGAGGGAGGAGGAGGGAGGAGGAGGGAGGAGGAGGGAGGAGGAAGGAGGAGGAGGAGGGAGGAGGATGAGGGAGGAGGAGGAGGGAGGAGGTGGAGGGAGGAGGAGGGAGGAGGAGGGGAGGAGGAGGAGGGAGGAGGAGGGAGGAGGGAGAGTAAGAGGGAGGAGGAGGGAGAAGGAGGGAGGAGGAGAACGCAGGAGGAGGAGGGGGAGGAGGAGGAGGGAGGAGGAGGAGAGGGAGGAGGAGGAAGAGGGAGAAGGAGGGAAGAGGGAGGAGGAGGGAGAAGGAGGAGGGACAAGGAGGAGGGAGGAGAAGGAGGGAGGATGAAGAGGGAGGAGGAGGGATGTGGAGGGAGGAGGAGGATGGAGGAGGAGGGAGGAGGAGGGAGGAGGAGGGATGTGATTGAGGAGGAGCAGGGAGGAGGAGGGAGGAGGAGTAGGGAGGAGGAGAGAGGAGGAGGAGGAAGGAGGAGAAGATAGGAGGACGAATGAGGAGGAGGGAGGAGGAGAGGAAGGAGGAGGCAGGAAGAGGGAGGAGGAGGGTGAGAAGGGAGGAGGAGGAGGGAGGAGGAGGGAGGAAGAGGGAAGAGAAGGAGGCGAAGGAGGGGGAGGGAGGAGGAGGGATGAGGGGGAGGAGGAGGAGGAGAGAGGAGGAGAAGGGAGGAGGAGGGCGGAGGAGGAAGGAAGAGGAGTGATTAGGAGGAGGAGAGAGGAGGAGGAGGAAGGAGGAGAGCGAGGAGTAGGGAGGAAGGCGAGGAGGTAGGAGGAGGGATGAGGAGGAAGAGGGAGGAGGAGAGAGGAGGAAGAGGGAGGAGGAGGATGGAGGAGGAAGAGGAGGGGAAGGGGAGGAGGAAGAGGGTAGGAGATGAGGAGGAGGTGAGAGGAGGAGGAGGATTATAACGCATATGCCTGTAGATAACTGCAGCGAAAAGGTGGGGAGCATCTCATTTAATTCATATACATAGTCATATAAGCTCCCGTTCCCGACTATCTGTCTGTCTGTCTGTCTATCTATCTGACCCGGCGTGGCTTCGCCCAGCTCCTGGTGGGGAGCGTCTCATTAAATTCATACAACAACAAAAAGTAACTTAAAAGAATGTCCTTCCACACACCATTCATTATTTTTAATGAAAACTGTTTTTAATCACCTACATGACTGTAGATAACTTCTTTAAGCATAAAAATATGAGTTACAATGTTATGCATTATGCATTATTTTTATGAAAACTTTGAAAACGCCTTAAAGATTTTATCATTATTTATTATAACTCATATGCCTTTAAATAACTATAGACAAAGAGTTTATAAATCTTTGAAAACGATGCAAGAATATGACTATAAAGTATATAGCAATGTTATTGAAAGTTATGCCCTTTGAAATAACTTTTCTAGAGTTAAGTCCCCTTACTATTTAGAAATTATAATGAAATATTAAATATTAAATAATATTAAGTAAGTATCCAATTTTACACTAAAAAAATATTACATTTGGCAGCGCGAGAATGAGAGGAAGATGTGTAGAAAATGTCATCTCAATCGGATGGACCGTTCGCGAACGCATAAATAACACACACACACACACACACACACACACACACACACACACACACACACACACATACATACATACATACATACATACATACATACATACATACATACATACATACATACAGACGGAGATTCTCTTTTATGTATATAGATATGCATTATAAAGGCATGTGGAAAATGAAAAATCAATACTATACGACTCAGTAATAGTAATAACTGGTGTGGCACTTGTTATTAGCTATGTGGAATATACTGGCCTACCAAAAGGGGACTGGCTGTTATACTAGGGTTTTATTATTATTATTATTACTTCTATTAGACAGACAGACAGACAGACAGACAGACAGACAGACAGACAGACAGACAGACGGACGGACGGACGGACGGACATACGGACGGACGGACGGACGGACGGACGGACGGATGGATGGATGGATGGATGGATGGATAGATAGATAGATAGATAGATAGATAGATAGATAGATAGATAGATAGATAGATAGAGGTGTAGGTAGGTAGGTAGGTAGGTAGGCAGGCAGGCAGGCAGGCAGGCAGGCAGACAAATAGATAGATAGATCCCCGCCAGGTACTGGACGAAGCCGGGCCGGGTCAGCTAGTTTCTCATAAATGTCTTGTGGAGTAAAGGAGGAAAAGTAATACTGACTCCCTCATTTATTGAAGTCAGTAAGTAAAAGGTGTCCACTTTTGTGGCGCTCGAACTCTTATGTCGGGAACCATGCCTTCTATCACTGATCTTTTCAAACCACCGTAACTTTGAATACGTTGAAGTTGGCTTTAAGTATTTCGGTTTCTGTAACATAATATCGTTTTTAGTTAAATTTCTTCGATGATCAGATATTGTAGTATTTCCGTATTTTTCAACTTCTTGGTACCCAATATATTAATACATTTTCTGTAAAATTTTACGTTCAGAAGCCTCGATTTCCTTCTTTAGTGACTGTGAAACAGTCCATGAGACACAGCCGTTTGCTGCCACAGGAATGATGCATGTTCTCAAACATGTTACTTCAATGTAGGTCCTGATTACTTCTCATAGCGTTCTTGAATTTGTCTGGGAAGAAATGGCGGCTAATACGGCAACTGGTCACCCTAACGTATTATCCAGAGGCCTACAGTATGTTAGCCGGCTGTGTGGCGAAGGGGTTACAGACAGTTAAACATCACGCATACTGTGTTTGAAATACAGCTGCAGACGATTTGTCGGCAGACCACATTGCGTTGGTCTCGAAAAGTGGCATGAGTGCCGGTCGTTCAGAAAGTAATGGCAAACTACTGAATGTAAACTTGCTTAGAAATTAAAAAAACAATAAAAAATTCTGAGGGTGACTGCGACGTCCTGTAAAAGATATGCAACTAATTTTTAACTGTATGTGAAGTGTTTACATTCTATATCCCTTCACCAGTATCTGTCTTGTTAATAAAATGTGTTGATGATACTACTTTCATGTTATCAACGACTTTACCTTAAAAGCACCATTGAGATAGTTGTTGCCCTCTTGTCTTCTACATTAGCCAACATGTTTCTTAGTGGACCAAGCGATTTCAATTTCCGCACATTTCTTCAAATGAGACCGAAGAACTTTAGCTGCATTTTTATGCGCATTCTGCTTCTTTGTTATTACCATTACTCAAGGCAACATAGATTTACCTGCTCGGTTGTTGCAGATGTACGCCATTACTGACAGTATAACAGTAATCAGTGAATGTAATATGAATGCGTTGACGCATATCATAGCTATAACTAGAGCAGACAATACGTATTGATTCACCAGTTTCTGGAAAAGTGTAGATAATTATAATTAGTACTGCGTTGTCACTGAAACTAAAATGTAAGTCTGTGGTAGTTTTTTAATGTCACAACGTTACATGAATACACAGTCATTTCATGTTATTTGCGTCTTCAGTCGTGCTTGAAGCCGTTATAGATTACCATTTTTGCTTATTACTGTCGTTATGTTCAGGAGTCGCGGTGTGGCCACCGATGGCTAGACGCTTGCTGCCGGTCCGGTGGTCATGGTTCGATTCACATCGGGATGGATTTAAATGTGTTTTAATTGACCTGGGCTCCCAGGTTGACCCAGCCAAAAATGGGTATCAAGAAATGTGGGACACAAAATTAGCCGGCGGGATACTGACCACGTCATCCATGGAGTGCCGAGTGGTCTTCAGGTCTACACCAATATGCGTCTAGCGCCATATGCCCACTGCGCCTTAAGGTGTGTGAAGGGGTCCTTCATTTGCTTCCGTAGCGTGTTCATAGCAAGACTAGTGTATGTCGTTCAGTGTATTCATGCGCATATTCATAGGTTTAACAGTTCAAAGACTATTATTGAAGTCACCCATTCATGTCCTTCCGCAGCAGCGGTGGCGGACTGACCAGGATGTCAGCCTGTCCTATAAAAAAGGGCCCTGTGGGAACTTGATTAAATGGGCCCCCCTTATACACTAGACAATGCATTAATCACGTAGCTTTGTCTTCTGGCAACACATATTTTTAGACCCAGTCCGCCACATTTATTTAGTCTTCTATTCGCAGCGACTCTATTTAGCTCTATATGCTTGTGTGATGTAGATTGTCTGGGGTGTCCAACTGTTGTCTTGTCCTAGATCTGTCCCTGCTGTCTTTTTCAATAACAGACCCAAATGTCACATTCTGAGATCAAGCTAAGTTAACTGTCCTGTTTGTATGCTGTTCAATAGTAAGGACAGTGGCATTGTCAATCTATATATATATAAAAGACAATGTATGTATGTAGGGATGTATTTGATGCGTTCGATAAGATTCCATTCGATTGAGATGAAATTTTCTACATGTTTTCTTTTCATTCCCGTGCAGCCAACTGTCATAGTTTGTTAGTGTACAATCAGCTATTTACTTACTGAAATTTAATATTTTAATTTACATTATCATTTATATATAGCGAGGGAATTTAACTTAAGAAAAGTTATTTCAAGGGGCATAACTTTTAATAGCATTGCTATTTTAATAGCATTTTATATATAGATTGTTGCATTGTTTCAAACGTTTATAAACTCTTTTTCTACAGTTATTTACAGGCATATGCGTTATAATAAATAATGATATAATCTTTAAGGCGTTTTCAAAGTTTTCATAAATATAATGCATCTATTTAAACAGTGAAAATTTTCTAACACATCTTTTTATGTTTAAAGGAGTTATCTACAGTCATGAAGGTGATTAAAAAGTTTTCATTAAAAATAATGGATGGTGTGTGGAAGGATATTCTTAAGTTATATTTTTTTTGTTATATGAATTTAATGAGACGCTCCCCGCCACGAGCTGGGCGAAGCCCTACCGGGTCAGACAGACAGACAGACAGACAGACAGACAGACAGACAGACAGACAGACAGACAGACAGACAGACAGACAGACAGACAGACAGACAGACAGACGGGAACGGAAGCTTATATGACTACTTATACGAATTAAATGAGATGCTCCCCACGAGGACCTGGGCGAAGCCGGGCCGGGTCAGACAGGCAAACAGGCAGACAGACAGACAGATAGTCGGGAACGGAAGCTTATATTACTACTTATACGAATTAAATGAGATGCTCCCCACCAGGGCCTGGGGAAAGTCGGGCCGGGTCGGACAGACAGATAGACAGACAGACAGATAGACAGACAGACAGATAGTCGGGAACGGGAGCTTATATGACTACTTATATGAATTAAATGCGATGCTTCCCACCAGGGACTGGGTGAAGCCGAACTGGGTCAGACAGACAGACAGACAGACAGACAGACAGACAGACAGACAGACAGACAGACAGACAGACAGACAGACAGACAGACAGACAGACAGACAGACAGACAGTCGGGAACGGAAGCTTATATGACTACTTATACGAATTAAATGAGATGCTCCCCACGAGGACCTGGGCGAAGCCGGGCCGGGTCAGACAGGCAAACAGGCAGACAGACAGACAGATAGTCGGGAACGGAAGCTTATATTACTACTTATACGAATTAAATGAGATGCTCCCCACCAGGGCCTGGGGAAAGTCGGGCCGGGTCGGACAGACAGATAGACAGACAGACAGATAGACAGACAGACAGATAGTCGGGAACGGGAGCTTATATGACTACTTATATGAATTAAATGCGATGCTTCCACCAGGGACTGGGTGAAGCCGGACTGGGTCAGACAGACAGACAGACAGACAGACAGACAGACAGACAGACAGACAGACAGACAGACAGACAGACAGACAGACAGTCGGGAACGGAAGCTTATATGACTACTTATACGAATTAAATGAGATGCTCCCCACGAGGACCTGGGCGAAGCCGGGCCGGGTCAGACAGGCAAACAGGCAGACAGGCAGACAGATAGTCGGGAACGGGAGCTTATATGACTACTTATATGAATTAAATGCGATGCTTCCTACCAGGGACTGGGTGAAGCCGGACTGGGACAGACAGACAGACAGACAGACAGACAGACAGACAGACAGACAGACAGACAGACAGACAGATCCCCGCCAGGGACTGGGCGAAGCCGGGCCGGGGCGAAGCCGGGCCGGGTCAGCTAGTACTAAATATAAGCTACTAACTAATAGTAGTTTTAGATGAAACGTTCATAGAAACAAACCAAAGATGTTCAGCTTTTTAACTTAAATGTTACAGTAAAGTTCTTAGAACATCGAGGAATGAGAAGACTAACAATACCAACATTCTAAATAATTGTATATAAAAAGAAAGCACTAGTCGCATATCCATTACACGACGTCGCAGTCAATCCCGGCATTGTATGGTTGTTTGTGATTTATTGGCAAATATTCGTTTAGTAGTCTGCCCTTGCTTTCTGAATGACCGGCAGTCCTACTATTGTATGAAAATCAACAGAAGGTGGTCTGCTACCAAATCTCCTGCAGCTGTTTTGAACGTGGTATGCTGGATTACGAATTGCGTCCAAGCCTTTATCGCCACGGAACCGGTGAGGAACACAGGCTCATAAACAGTATTATCTCGGAAACTGACATGCTCTGTCGATATCAAACGTCAATGTGGTTTGGAAAGTATAGTGATAGAAGGTATGGTTCCTGGAAAGTATAGTGATAGAAGGCATGGTTCCTGGAAAGTATAGTGATAGAAGGCATGGTTCCTGGAAAGTATAGTGATAGAAGGCGTGGTTCCTGGAAAGTATAGTGATAGAAGGCGTGGTTCCTGGAAAGTATAGTGATTGAAGGCGTGGTTCCTGGAAAGTATAGTGATAGAAGGCATGGTTCCTGGAAAGTATAGTGATAGAAGGCATGGTTCCTGGAAAGTATAGTGATAGAAGTCATGGTTCTTGGAAAGGAGACAGGTGTCGACCAGCAGGAAGATGGACACAGGACATTGAAAACACCCGGGGCATGAAAATACATAAGGGAGGGGAACTGGCAAATGATCGAGATTCTTCTCGGCCCCGGCTGTCATGAGAGCGACGTTCTAGGTAGGACCTGCTACGTGACATTCAATCTTAACTTATCTAAGGTCAAACAAAAAGTAGCTTAAGTCCAAGCATTGTGCACAATCGAATGAATAAGTATTGAGATGTAAATTGCCGCTCGCTCAGCAATGAAATTTACGAAACAAAACAAATAACATGATGACACTATTATGGAGATATATCGCCCTTCTGTCCAAATGGGAGGTCACATATGGCGATATAGTATCCTTCGCACTGAATCAGTTAGTACTGGTTAGCCATGATATCGGTATGGCTTACTGCTCTATTTCTATTCACAATACAGTGATCCTTACATCTGGAAAATTGAGATGATAAACCTCCCGTCGTGTATAAATTGGCATCATCGTTTCGTTTAGCAGATTATTTTTGATGTTAATGACGCATTCCCTCACGCGTGTTTAATTATAGTGTACATCTTCAGATATTCCCAATCCTAACGTGATGTTTGCCTCTGACTTGCTAGACTTCTTCTTTCGTTCGCCTGAACTATGTTTATAACTGCAATGTTGTCTCTTGTATGAATCTAACAGTCTTTTTTAGTTCATTCAACGGTCCATAGAGTTTATCTTCCACTGTTGTCTCTCTAGGCCAGAAGGTTCGCCTGGATATGTTGTAGATTGGGCAATCCTGGAGTATGTGCTCTGCTGTCTGCGACGCCAAACCATATGTGCACATGGCTGAGTCACCAATCTTGAATTTTGTATACAAGTGGTTGCGTAATCTATTGTGTCCTGTTCTGAGGCGCAGAAGAATGACCTGTTCTGGTCTGTCCATAACGTGGTAGTCGTCTTGAGTAAGGTTTGGTGGCTTTCTGATTGATTTGATCATTCTTTTCTTTTGGTGGTATGTAATAGGTACATCAGGTTGTTCTTCTTTTGCTCCTTCCTTAGCCAATCGATCAGCTCTGTCGTTTCCGGGTACTCCACAGTGGGATGGTATCCACTGTATGGTGATCTTACGCTGACTGCTAAGTTCAGAAAGTAGTGTCCTCAATTTCCCAGACAGGAGCGCCTCTATTACGGATTTTGCATCTGTCAATATCACTGCAGGTTGTGTACCATGGCTGGTATTTTGTAATTTCTCTGTGGCTATCTTGATTGCCTCAATTTCAGCATCATAGTTATGGCAGTACCTTCCTGTTGGAATTCTGGAGACTAAAATAGAAAACGTGTCTCCATTGCTTCTGTTTACTTGATACCCCGGTTTCAAAGTTTAGTGACATAGTCTACATACGTGTCTTACAGTTCTGTCTTCAATTCCCGTTAATATTGTCCTCCCCTTAATTACGGATATCCTGTAATGTTGTTTGTTAGTCGTTATGTTGATGTTTGTAATGTTGTGCGCACTGTGTTGATCTAACGATTGCTATTTTGTCCTTTCTCTCCTCAAATGTACATTAGCTGTCATTCTATTGCAATATAGTGTATATGTCTTATACTTATGGACTGCTCCATGGTGAAGGCGAATTAGTTACAGACGCAGTTCGTAATCACGCATACCCGCGTTCGAAACTTGCCAAGAGATCATAACAGCCAAAAATGCTGGTCTTGACTGCGACGTCCTGTAAAGGATATGTAACTAACTTTTAACTTATACTTCTGCACTGTCATACCACGCACATTAACGTTATTGTTACATTTCCTTCTTTCTTGTTTTTTTATTCGTTAGTTTTTTTGACATGCGCCTTTATGTCTATGTCTTAAATCATGATTATTGACCGGGTCTCAAATGGTGATAAGAAAATGATATGAGACGTAAAGGCGGTCATCGTGATATTTACCACATCACCTGTCTAGTGGCGATATATTTATAACAGTAGGACTAGCACTGTATTCACAATAACCCTCAAAACGTGGAACAGAGTTCTTTACTTGCTGTCTTTAATGAAACTATATTGGAATATGGAAATATTGAATATAGAAAATATCCCTCAAAGTGTTGAAGAGAGTTTTTTACTGACTGTCTTTAATGAAACCATAATGGAATATGGAAATATGGAATATAGAAAATATCTCTCAAAGTGTGTAAGAGAGTTCTTTGGTTACTTCCTCTAATGAAACCATATTGGAATGTGGAAATCTGGAATATGGTTAAAAAAAACTCAACACATGGTAAGAGAGTTCTTTGCTTACTGCCTTTAAATATAACATATTTGAATATGGAAATGTAGAATATGGACAATACCCCGCAAAATGTGGAAAAGAGTTCTTTATTTACCATTTTTAATGACACAGTATTGGAATATGGAAAATACCGCTCAAAACACGGAAGAGAGATCTTTACTTACTGCCTTTAATTATACAATGTTGGAATATCGAAATGTAGAATATGACAAATATCCCCTCAAAACGTGGAAGAGAGTTCTTTACTAAATGCCTTTAGTGATATCATATTGGAAAAAAAGTTGACAGATACGTATTTACGTGACCAAATGCCACTGGAGCGGTGATGTGGTTGGCATCTCGCCTTGTCTAATATCACATGTTCTGGTCCTCACTTTATGAGCCAGTGTGGATTCTAAAGCCACCGGGTCAGATCTTTAAAAAATACGTTCTGATCAGGTACGACAAGTGTCCTGGGAGTAGAATTTGAACTCAGAACCACTTAAGATGGTAGGTTAGTGTACTATCGAAGAGACTTCCTGGCTCCCAGTTTTGCAGGAAAAAGAAATTGATTAGTTGTCTAGAAGTGGACTCTTGCTAATCGAATTCTTTAGGGTGGAAAATTCCGAGAGAAGGTGCGATTGATCTGTCTTGTAGCCTAAGTAATAATATGATTAAACAGAACGATAGGAAAACCAGGACTTGGAGTGCAGAGGGTAGATTCCGTCCACAGGCTACCTAGAAACAGAACGGTTATTTGGGAGACAGGTGCTACAGACGGTGGAGTTGTGAATTCTAAGAACAGAATGGGAATTATCTATACATATAATAGAAAGTATATGAGACAGAACGAAGTTAAGAATATACTGCTAGACACTTAGTGTTCTTGAACTAGGAATACTAGAGTTATGGTACAGGCTTAGACATGCCAACCATTTGTACTTCAAACCCAGAGTCTGGCATTCCCCAAGACCACTTTCCACATTCGTGAGGGTTTCTCATGCACGAGTCGCAATGTCATCTATGCGATCGTCTGCACTCGTTGTGACATGAGGTATATCGGTGAGATAGGCTTACGCCTTGCTGACAGATTTACGCAACACCTATCTGATATCAACAGTGATGCCCAGAAACCGGTGCCCATGCACTTCAACAGTTCTGACCACTGTGGCGTGGCGGACATATAGGTCACGGCGCTCAAATCGTGCGCATCTCACGAACGTGATCGCAAGACGTTGGAAAACCGCCTCATCTTCCAGTTGGGGACACTCTCCCCTCACGGCCTTAATGTCCAACATAGTTTCATTTAACTTCCTACTTCCCTCTCAGCCCCCCTTTCTCTTTCTCTCTCTCTCTCTCTCTCTCTCTCTCTCTCTCTCTCTCTCTCTCTCTCTCTCTCTCTCTCTCTCTCTCTCTCTCTTTTTTTTCCCCCGCGGCTGTATAGCCCACTACAACAACGTGATAGCGTATCTTTTACAGAGCGCTGCCATCATCCTTAGCATTACCTTTGCCGTTAGTGATTGTTTGGCAGGTTTGCGTTCGGTTGCTGTCATTGCCTTCTGAGCGACCGTTACTCATGTTATCCTATGCTAACCAACACAGGGCGTACTGCATTCCAAACGCCCGCCAACTGGGCATGCGGAATAGCGAACTAACACAATTGCCACAGAGCCGGCTTTAGTTCACTGCTAATTCACCCTTCACCGTTCGCCCACATGGGTGTTCTCCCCCCACCCATCGGGCACCTTAGCCAATCCCTGTTACCCATCGACCCGTTTCAACCCTCACATCTGGCCGTCTCCACACTCATCAAACGGCTAGCGCCATAGATACATTTCGCCGAGACAGGATTCAGCTGGGTAACCTCTGTACTTTCTATGTAGTGATTGTTTTATTAGTTTGGTGTCTGTGTTGTTTTGTTCTGTGCTGACGAAGGCTTTGGCCGCAACGTTCATTTTGTTTCTTGTAATCGTGTTCTAGTAAAGCTCACAATCTACTTATCGTATTTTGGTAATTCATTCAAAACAGAACAGACAGTATTACTACAAGCTACATCTACAATAATAAAGGACCACTACGTAAGGCGCATTTAGCATATGGCGCTAGATCCAGACTTTTACAGTCCAATCGGCAGGCTGGGGGTGATATGGTAGTCTCGCGCCTGCCGTCTTTACTTTCCAAGACATTGCAGGTCACTAGGAGATCAGGTGCATTTTAAAAACATCCTAATCCTCCCCGATGTGAATCAACCCCATAACCACGGAAGCGGCAGGCACTACTCCACTACTCAACCGAAGCTCCCTAATATGTAATAGCTAGTACAGGAAGGCCCCGGTTAACGTTGGCGTTACGTTCTTGGGAAACGCGACTTTAAGTGAAACAACGTATAGCGAAATACTATTTTCCATAGAATTAAATTAAATACAGTGTATTATGTAATGTTTATAGTGATGGTTGGGTATATTTATTGGATAAATAGAGGTGGGTTGAGATGTGAAGATCGCCATCCTCAAAACGACGTAACTCATCTAACTTCATTCAAGAATAACACTTTTCCTGGTTCTGTTACAACCAGACACACCATCAGCACTTGCTATGCGCTTTGAATTCATAATTATGGTTGATTAGTCGATAATATCCTGGAATAACGACTTGCACAAAATGTAAAATGGCGATGTTAACGCATCATAGCAACACAGGTAAAGACATTATAGCAGAACGTAGCGACGTAAAGTGTTTATGTCCCACTGTAACAACGACGTTACAGCGAAATAACGTAAACCGAAGCGACGTATAGCGGGGCCTTCCTGAAGTTTAATTGGAATAATTGTTCTTTTGTTTTTAATTAAAGCTAATAATTTAATAAGGATAATGAAGGACCTAATAGTTGGTAGGTTAACTGAGTACAGAAGGACCTAATAGCTGATAAAATAATTAGGGTAAAGAAAGATCTAATAGCCAGTAGTATAATTATGATAAGGATGCACCTAATAGCTAGTAGTTTGATAAGAATAATTAAGGACTTAATAGCTAGTAGTTTAATTAGGATAAAGAAGAATATAATAGCTAGCAATTTAATTAAGGAAAAGAAGAGCCTAATAGCTATTGGTTTAATTAGAATAAAGATTGATCTAATAGCTAGTAGTTTAATTAGGATAAAGAAGAATTTAATACAGTAGCTAGTAAATTAATTAGGATTTTCTTTCGCATATCCTTTACAGGACATCGCAGTCAACACCAGCAGTTTTCAGCTGTTTTTCCAACTAGTATATCTTGTGTGTTAATACCTTGCGTGAGAGCTAGTATATTTTGTGTGTGAACTAGTATAGTTTGTCTATGAACTAGTATACCATATGTATGAACTAGTATACCATGTGTATGAACTATTATACATTGTATGTAGACTGGTATAACTTATGTGCGTATTAGTATACTTTGTGTTGACAAATATGCATTGTATGTATACTAGTATACTGTGTGTCTGTACACTACAATATACTTGTGTGTGTACTAGCATACCTTTTGTCGTTTACTAGCATGCCGTTTATATGAACTAGTATACGTTTTGTGTGTACTATGAGGGTAAGTTAATAAGTAAGTCACAAATAGCTGTAGAAATATAACTAACTATGATAACAACTTGAAACCAGTTTATTTTTATACATACATTGTCCCTTTATTTCTCAACATAATTTCCACCAACATTGAAGTACTTATCCCATCGTTTTATCAGTTCTCCCAAGCCGGCTGCATACAGCTGTGTGCTATGTTTTCATTTACCTGCCATCCTACATAGCTGTGTGACTTACTTATTGACTCGTCCTCGTGACTTTTTATACCCAGCTATGCACCGCTTTACGGGAAATCGCTAGGGGCTAAGTCTACTGAAAAACCCACCTTGGCGAGGAATGCCGAAGTTGAATGTGAAGTGAAAACATGGTTTAGAAAACAGCACGCAGGTCTATGCAGCCGGTTTGGGATGATTGATAAAACGATGGGATAAGTGCATCAATGTTGGTGGAAATTATATTGAGAAATAAAGGGACAATGTATGTATAAAAATAAACTGGTTTCAAGTTGTTATCAAAGTTAGTTATTTTTCTACAGCTACTTGTGACTTACTTATTAACTTACCCTCGTAGTATATCGTACGTGTTTACTAGTATGCATTGTGTGTGTATTAGTTTACATTACATGCGTTTTTTTATAGCCCATGCCGTGTGTCCTTTGTGATCATATCTGTCCATAGCCTTCTTTCTCTTGTAATTCGAATCTTTCTGATACCTACATTACCCGATGCCATGATGTACAACTGTCCAGCATCTTCTCTCTTGGTCTTCCCCTACTTCTCTTCATGTTCGGAACGATGGCGGTCTGCCTGTCACTTTCAGCTGACTGGATTGCCTTTTCGGTTCACGGGTGCATTTTTCTCGGAAACTCCTGGGGATCGTGGCTGGTGCTACGGTGTTCGTGCTTTGTGCGATGCTTTCAGTGGGCCGCCCTGCCGAAAGAGACCGAGTCATATGGGATAAATCCCGGGACAATGAAGTCGATCCTCTTGATTTGTAATGCCGTAATGCTGCTGGCTTTCTAGTGACTGCTGCTTCCATCGATGATGAACTGTATTTTCCGTGGATGACTTTTGTGGTGGTATTATGTCGGCGGCATTATGCAGTGTACCTGTGCGGGCTGTTGGCTTTTCGAGACTCCTGTCTATTCCACTTTTCACATGGGGGGAGTGAGGAGCATTTCGTGTGATATTCACTGGCACAGGAAAGGGGCATAATAGGGACGACTCGTTGCCGTGAAGCTTTAACCGCGATTAACTAACTAACTTACTTACTAACTAACATCTTCCTTTCTTATCGTCCCGTTGTGACGACATACTCCAGCTTTCCCCTTCTCACGACATGCCCAAAGATTGTGAACGCTATAACACAACATGATGCTGCTTTACAGAACACAATTACGGAAACAAAACTGGACATTGCGGCGACTAACATTCGTTAGCAAACAAGTACATTCACAAAAAATAACATATAATCACGGAGTGATTTCATTAATGTATAAGATCGTGATAAGATGAAGGACAATCTGGAAAAGAAAATCGTTTGCTACTTAACTGAGAATTCCAGGCAGTGTTACTACTACCGAACAATGGGGAATGTCTTCTTTTGATGCAGATAATTAGTTCTCTGTGTGAGTTAACGTCTTTCAAGGCGTCTTCACTGGTCTATCTGGCCTCGGTGTTCTCATTATTCTTCAATACAACCACATACCGCAACTTCACCTTAAACTTCACTTGTCTGCTAATTGTCCATAATTCGATTCCGTACATCAGGATTGGCTCAATATAGCTTTTCAGAACTCTTTTCCTCAAGTCGACTGAAATATATGAGTTGCAGAGAATATTCTTTATCTTGTGAAATGCTGCGTTTGCTTGGACTTGTCTACATTAACTTCCTTAACGCATCTTACATATGCTGCAATTTTAGTACCAAATATTTAAATACATTGACTTGTTTCAGGGTAGTTCCATTCACTGTGGTGCTGCTTTTAAGTTTACGATGTTTCTTTGTAATAACCGTTACTTCTGTTTTATGTTATTCAGATTAAGTTCTTTATTTTGACTTTCTGTTGCAATCATTTCTAACATTTCTTGTACCTGCGTTTCATTTCCAGCGACTGAAACCATGTCATCACCATATCACAGTTTGTTTACATTATGCCCACCAACCAATATTCCTGGCGTGTCTTGTATGGATCTCATTAATATCTCGCTGCAAAAATTCAACAGATCAGAAGATAATACACAACGCTGTCTAGCGCCTTGTTTAATGTGTTGAAAAGTTCCTAATTGGTTGTCAATTATTATGGCTGCTCTTTGTTGCCAATAAATTCCTTTCTATTTATTCTAAGATCGTTATCATCAGTGTTTAACATTTCCAACATTGTAATCCCTTCTTCGTGTTTTACATCATCAAATGTCACAGTACATTCGACGAAGCACGAATATAGATCTCTTTCATTTCAATCATTCTTTATGTTGGTGTTGTCAAAATGCAGATGGCGTTGTTTGGACCTTTACCATTCACAAATCCGCACTGCTCATCTTCAATTTCTGACTTTATTTTATTTCTTATCCTTCTTATTATAATTATCATTAGTATGTAAGTTGTAAGGAAGGTAACAAAGGAATGTGCTATTGGAGGAACATCCAGACTGCTTGGTTACGCAGGTGATATAGATATTACAGGGGAAAATTAACAAAAGACAGTGTAAATATTGAATCACTTAAAGGACAAAGCTCAACAAATAGGGTTGGTTATCAACCAAGATAAGACAGAACATATGGTAATTTCAAGAGAAGGAACGGCTAAAAACTCTGGTCACATACAAATAGATATTATGACCATTAAAAGACCGGAAACATACAAATACCTGGGTACAATCTTCAACTGCTCCAACATAATAAGGGAAGAAATACAAGCTAGAATCAACTCTGGAAATAAGATATACTATGCACTACAACATCTCCTAAAATCAAAGGCGCTATCTCGTAACACTAAGATCACAATTTACAAAACACTGATCAGACCAGTTGTGCTGTATGGCTCTGAAACCTGGAGTATAACTAAAGGAGACGAAGCCTTGTTACAAACCTTTGAGAACAAAGTCTTAAGACGCATCTTTGGGCCCATTTGGGATACACACAGTGGAGAGTGGAAAAGAAGAAGCAACAAAGATATTTATCATCTGTTTAAGTCCCCACTAAACACTGGTATCATGAAGGTTAATAGACTGCAATGGCTAGGACATATAGAAAGAAGGGAAGATAATAGGGAAACAAAACTCGCTTACACTCAAGAAATAAATGACCGTAGACCCCGAGGTAGACGGTGGAGAGATAATATACATACAGACCTACAAGCACTTCGTATCGACGACTGGCAAGAGAAGGTCCACCAGAGAGACGAATGGAGACGGCTTGTATCTGCAGCAAAGAACCTCAATGGCTCGGAATGCTGAAGAAGAAGAAGAAGAAGAATTTAAGTTACACGACTCATTAAACTAAATGTGCGTTTCATGTTTACCTGTATAATTGTTGTGTTTGCTAGTATACTGACATTCCTCGTACATAGTTTCAGTGCATAAATGTAACGAATATAGAGCCCTTTTTACACGCCTTCTAACGCATTGAGCAATTGGTACAAATATAAACCAAACGGCGCTCGAACAATGATGTAGTAAATATTATGGAGGTCGCGATTACCTCACAAGACATTTTCTGGTACTAACTTTAGATTTGGTCAACCAGGTCAGTTTAGGAAAATTGCCTTGATGACTTGATGATTACCGGATGGGTAGTAAGCGTGCTAGCCACTGTGCCACCCCACTCCCATGCTATTTATGTCTACTAATAACATGTCTATATGTGCTATATACTGTGTTCGGGTTTATTAGCATGCATTTAGTGTTTACTTGTTTACTTTCTTCTTCTTTCACTCTGTATTCCCTCACTGGAGAATAGGTCCTCAACCAGCTCACCCCAAGTTCTCCTGTCCTAAGCTATCCCATGCAACTCTGTCCACGTCCTGCCCCTCGTATTTATTTCTGTTTCTACTTCTTTTCTCTACGTATTTAGAGTTTCCTCTATTTCTGTTGTTCCGTGGATTTCCGACAAATACCTTTCCAGCTTATAGTATTCTCAAATACTTTCTTCATGTGGAGGATTCACTGGTATTTGCCAAGTTCTATCGATTTGTAATTTTGTCATATAATTTTATTTCACTTTTCGCAGGTAAAAATTAATTTTTTGCATATCCTTTACAGGACATTGCTGTCAACATCATCATCTTTCAGCTGATTGCTGATTTCTTGGCAAAGATTACTCTCAGTAGTTTACTATTGCTTTCTGAGCGGTCGGCTCACATACCCCGTAAGTTTCCGATGTGATTTGAACTACTGCTGATTCTCACCGTCGTCACGTTACTTACGAGAGTATACGAGATTACGGAGAAAAGTCCCTAACGTCTAGGCCAGGGAGCCGGCTTTCGCAGGTACCAAAACATTAATGTTTATAGTTTACTAGCTGACCCGGCCCGGCATCGCCCAGACCCTGGTGGGGAGCATCTCATTTAATTCATATAAGTAGTCGTATAAGCTCCCGTTCCCGTTCCCGACTATCTATCTATCTATCTATCTATCTATCTATCTATCTATCTATCTATCTATCTATCTATCTATCTATCTATCTATCTATCTATCTATCTATCTATCTATCTATCTATCTGTCTGTCTGTCTGTCGGTCTGTCTGTCTGTCTGACCCGGCCCGGCTTCGCCCAGACACTGGTGGGAAGCATCTCATTTAATTCATATAAGTAGTCATATAAGCTCCCGTTCCCGACTGTCTGTCTTTCTGTCTGTCTGTCTGTCTGTCTGTCTATCTGTCTGTCTGACCCGGCCCTGCATCGCCCAGCCCCTGGTGGGGAGCATCTCATTTAATTCATATAAGTAGTCATAAAAGTTCCCGTTCCCGACTATCTACTGTCTGTCTGTCTATCTGTCTGTCTGTCTATTATTAGAAAGAGCACTTGAAAGATCTTTACATCTTCACCCAACAATTAACTTGGGTAAATGGAGCGTCTTATTTAATTCATATTCTGCCCCTGCTCCCGTTCCCGTTCCCAAAAAAAGACAACCCGGCCCGGCTTCGCCCAGTCCCTGGTGGGGAGCATATCATTTAATTCATATTCGGCGGAGGGAGGAGGAGGAGGGAGCAGGAGGGAGGAGACAGGAGGAGGAGTGAGGAGTAGGAGGGAGGAGGAGGGATTAGGAGGAGTAGGGAGGAGGGGGAGGGAGGAGGAGGGAGGAGGAGGAAGAGGGAGGAGGAGGAAGGAGGAGGAGGAGGGAGGAGGAGAGAGGGAAAAAAGGGAGGAGGAGGGAGAAGGAGGAGGGAGGAGGGAGGAGGAGGGAGGAGAAGGAGGGAGGAGGAGGAGGGAGGAGGAGGGAGAAGGAGGAGGGAGGAGAAGGAGGGAGGAGGAGGAGGAAGAGCGAGGAGGAGGGAGGAGGGAGGAGGAGGTGGAGGACGAGGGAGGAGGAGGGAGAAGGAGAGAGGACAAGGAGAGAGGAGGAGGAGGGAGGAGGAGAAGGGAGGAGGAGGAGAGAGGAGGAGGAGGAGGAGGAGGCGGAGGAAGATGCGGAGGAGGAGGAAGGGAAGGAGGGAGAGGGAGGAGGAGGGATGAGGTGAAGGAGGAGGGATGAGGTGGAAGGAGAAGGAGGGAGGAGAAGGAGACAGGAGGAGGAAGGAGGAGTAGGAGGGAGGATGAGGGATTAGGAGACAGGACGTTAGGGAGGGGGTTGGGATGGGAGGATCAGAGGGAGGAAGGGGTTTGGAGAGGGGGGAAGGAAGAAGGAGGAGGTCTACGGGGAAGAGGAGGACGAGGGTCAAGGAGTGAGAGGGGGGGGAGGATAGGGGGATTGGGCTATGGAGAGGGGGGGTTGAATTTTGGGGGAGGGTGGTGGGGATGGTACTTCGGTTATATGGGGGGTTGTCAGTCTTTGCGGGGTGGAGGGGGATTTAATGGGAGTGGTTGGTGGATGCGGGTAGTTATAGAATTTTGGGTAATGGTAAGTTTTGGGGGAGCGATTGTGGGTTTTTAAGGTGGGGATGTGGGTTATGCAGGGTTGTTTTGGGCTGAGGCGAGTGATTATTTGAGGTTTTGTTCGGTAGGGGGGTTTGATGGAGGTTGGAGTATAGTGGGGGTGGGGTTAGGAGGTGGTTTTTAGGGGGTAAGGGTAGAGGGGAGGGGAGGGGGAAATTATACATATCCCTGTAGATAACTGCGCGAAAAGGCCCATATTTGAGAAAAGAACAATTTTACATATATAGCAATGCTATTAGAAGTTATGTCCCCTCGCTATTTTTTTTTTTAGCATATCCTTTACAGGACTTAGCTGTCAACACCAGCATCTTTCAGCTGTATGTTTATCTCTTGGCAAGATTACGCTCAGTAGTTTGCCATTGCTTTCTGAGCGGCCGGCTCAGTATCCTCTCAAGTCACGAGCGGGGGTCGAACCGCCTCAGCTCTCGCTCCGCTACGAGACTCTGCGTGATAAACGGGATTACAGAGAGAAAGTGTTGTAACCCCACAGCCAGAGAGACCGGCTATATATACATTATAATGTAAATTAAATATTAAATAATAATAAGAATATATGCTTGTACTCTAAAATAAATATGACAGTTGGCAGCACTGAGAATGAGAGGAAGACGTGTAGAAAATTTCATCTCAATCGGATGGACCGTTCGCGAACGCATAAAATACATACAGACATACTTACAGACATACATTCTATTTTATATATAAGATTAGTAAGTGTGTTGGTCGCTCTCCATGGGATCCGTGTTTCAAATTTCGTGCACAATGCTGATATCTCCTAATGGTATCTAACATGCTGGAGATCGGAATACTCATGGATGGTGTCAAAGCACGCGTAGAATGAAGATAGTCTATGGATGGGCTCAATAAATAAATCAATAAATCAATCGCATACACTCTAAGAAATACTATTGCAGTTATTGAGTCACCACAGCAAGGAGAAAACAAATGCTATTTAATTGATGTGAGAGATATTCAATGGAGATGTTTGAGAACATAAAGGTGGTGTTAGACTACGGCTTTGCCGCTGAAATATGATTAATCCATGATGATCGGGCAACTGAAAGCTGGTCGATTGTTATCGTTAAGCATTTTAATGTTCTAGGCAGGTTTTAAATGTATGCTGTCAGCAAGCAGTGATCGAGCGAACGAACGAATCTTGTTTTACAAGAGCCACAAATGTGGGTACACAGGTTTGTATATCATTCGGCCATTAACGATGTAGGAGGCTTGTAAGAGCACACGTTTTCAGTGTGTTTTCAAAATATATGTCACAAATATCGCTGACATGGTCTTGATAACTATACAGAGTATTGTAATGAGAGATGGTATTAATAACAATAGTTGAACTTCAGTAAAGCAATGGAATCGTGAGTAATATAAAGAACACGAAGAATATGGCAGCTTTAATAAAGCCAATTACGGAAAACAACCAGCGTTGCTGCGACAAGCCTTCATCACCAAACAAATACAGAAACCGCAATACATTACTAGCACACAATGTTTTTGTTTCTTATTAAACAATTTTGTTTTCTTCATTTTTTTTTTTTTTTTTGCTCTTTTTATGCTATTGTGTTTTAATGTAGTAATTGTATTGATTTCTCTTTGGTTTGTATGTTGTTGTGGTTTATTGTGTTTGTTTGCTGATGAAGGCCTTAGTTTTCCGTAATTGTGTTTCGTAAAACTGTCTTATTCTTAGTGCTTAAGAAAGCCGAGGTAACACCATGGCTAGCAAGCTTGTCTGCCGGAGTGGTGATCATATGTTCGTATCTTCATCGATGCAAATTAATTTGTTTGTTATTTGACCTGGGTTCCAATGTCGACCTTGCCTAAACTGGGTACCATGAAATGCCATGGGAAGTAAACCCGGCGGAGTTATACTGACCACATCACCCCTCGAGTGTCGATTGGTCTACACAAATATGGGACTAGCCATATGCCCATTATGCCTCAAGGTGTGGACATGTTTCCTGTACCGTTCCTTTATACTGTCAGAAGTATTTTTATGTTCAGAGATTGCTACATTTATGTGATGTTTGTCGTTGTAGTGATATCACAATAGCCAGGTCTGTGACTAAGTTGCTGACTTAGTAGCATGCGTCGCGCTGTTCCGTGGTGGGGATCTCACACCCTGTTCAAAATAACGTTCATTTTCTTGGACACATGTCTGCAAATGTCAACTAACCTTAGCAGCTACTGTGCTAAAGGCTAAAACTTCCACGCCAGTGAAAAATATACGCAAAGGAGTGAGTTCACGGAGTAGAATGAAATGTAGCCAATTAAAAACATTAACTGTTTCAATAATTGGGTGTAACATAAGTATGCTTAGGAATGTACGACGGTTTTTCAGTAAGTGTCCGGAATGTGTCAGGATAACCCAAAGATGAAAATTATTAGGTTTAAAAACTACTCCAAAGTGAACAGTATATATCTGACAGTTGGTGGTGGAGTGAGAAGGTACCAACACTTTTTCAACGCATTGGTTTTCAAAATAGCGTCAGAACAGTAGACTCAAGTGAAGGAATAGCGTGCCGTAGTAAAACTTGTTTGTGAAACCAGGTTCCAAACACGCTGAGACTGTCACGTGTATTTGGAGGACAGACGTGCATCAGTATATCAGTGATGTAAACACTTTGGTGAAGGTCACGAATCCATCAAGGATGAGCGCTGTATTTCACAGGACAACAGAAATAGAGGGAAACCTTAGACCTACACGATTTAGAGAATTAGCGACAAAGATTACCTCTTTGAGGTGGACATGAAGAGAGCTGCATGAGATGGCTCACTATAGAAGGGATTGGAATTAGTTGTTGGCGGTCTTGTTCCATTAGGGATGAAAGGCAAAAGAGCAAGACGGATAGAACTGTACGTGCAATGTGAAATATTGTTACATGATCATTGTCTCATGGATTAAATTTTAACTGATCGAGTGCCATGGGATGTTAAATCGTCCTATTCAAACTTCCCAATAACTATTTGGGCTTATAAATCAAACTATACTTATAATATCAATATAGTAATTTTACATATGCAACTCGCTTTAATCGTGTATATAATACAATATGTCTGCTACCATATTAACAACTTTTATGTCATAACTGTGACACGCCACTTCTTTTTCCACCATCGATTTTTGTTTGATTGAAATCTACCTTTTGTTTGGCACTGAATCTGTTAACGTTTTTGTTACACTCATATTGGAGAATAAGGTTATTTTCTCACAGAAATCTAACTAACCTAAATGTCTCTTAGCTGTTAGCAACTCGACTAGTTAACTTACTAGTATGATTGTGGCCAGCATCTGTGGCGAAATGGTGGCTAAAGCAATCCTTCTGCCGTGTTGGAAATCACCAACTGTCTGTTTGGAAGCTGACCTCCTTGTGTTGATTTTTAACAAAGGTGTGAGCGTCAGTCGTTCAGAAAGTAATGGAAAACTACTGAACGTAAACTTGCCTAGTAAAGCACACACACACACACACACACAAACAACCCAAAATGTTGGGGATGACAACAACTCAAAATGTTGGGGATGACAACAGCCAAAAATGTTGGGAATGACAACAGCCCAAAATGTTGGGAATGACAACAGCCCAAAATGTTGGGGATGACAACTGCGTTCTGTAAAAGAAATGCAGCTAACATTTTTTTAATGACTATTATGGCTTGCTAAAATGTAAGTGTATATCGTTATTAAACTATCATGGTTATTATTGTTGCAGAAAACTGTAACCAGCGTTAGCTCTTGATGTTCATCACTTCAACACTCTGCCAGACACCATGATAATATCACAGTCTGCCTTCACTCTGACATCTACTTTATATTACGTTGCTGCAATCTCAAGCCATCTAAAGTATAGACATCACCATCAGCAGAGCCATTTGGTAAAGTCTGATCACAAATACAATTACTACCATCTGGCTTCGGCAGGGATGACTGACCAACTCAACTCTTCATCTGTAATTAGTTACGATGTATCGGCTGCTGAGCTTTCTATAGGATTTACTAAGAGTAATAACTATGTGGACCTGACTGGATTGGACATTTACAACGACAACGCGTCGTCTATGATAACGTTGTCCTCGTCATTGTCTACGGTTAGATCATCAGCACAGCCAACGCCTTCCTCTGCCCAGTCGATAACTACCATGATCTACATCGTTGTATTCACAACTCTGTTCTTCTTCGTTGGTTCTGTGGGCATTACCGGAAATGCAATGGTTGTTTACATCATTTTGACAGATAGCAAAATGAGGAAGTAAGTATGCAATATTACTTTGATAACACTGTATGTATGGCTTACTAATCAGTTGACCGATGTATAAAGGAAAAAGGGACTAAAGGTTTATCCCATATGCCCCGATCTCTTTTGATAGAAGGGCCTGACGAAAGCGTGGCACAAAGCACTGACTCCGTAAGCCCAAGATACAACTCCAATGTGTCTCTAAAAATAAATTGCACCGGTGAACCAAATGACGGAGTCTCACATCAACACGACCTTTGGAGCGCAGGCAGATGACTGGACTCCTTCGCTATAGAGACATTTCAGTTAAGTTTTTTGTTGTTGTTGCATTGACTGGCTTTCAACTCAAGAGTAGTTTATACACGTGCTATTGCTTCTAATGCACTGAACTTATTTGTGCTTGTGGATTAGCTTTCACCATTACCAGTGTACCTCGACATCAGGCGAACCCCCATCCGACTTCAGAGGTACTTGTAATTTACGTCCCCAAGTCAATGACGAGACGTCATTTAAGTCCAACTCACCGGTGAATGGGATTGAACACTCTACCTCAGCATTAGCACACTGGGTGATTAAGAACAATCGCTCTTAGAGCCTCCGATTAGATCTGTGTCCTTTGCCAATTATGCCATAGGATCAATTCATCCAGATATTTCTCTCGCTGTCTTCCTATTGCCCCTTTCCATTAGACATGCATGTTGTCACCATATTTTCAAATTTATTTCTTCTCATAATAGGCCCACACAACTGTGATTGTCTACGACTAATTTCTCTACTTACTTTACAGTTGTCATGTGTTTCCTGACGGTCTGATAGATTCGCTTTTTTTTTTTTTTTTTTTTGGTCTCTCCATGGCATTCTTTGTATTTTCTTCAGAAATCACTTTCCAGCTATTAGATGATTTTCAGCTATTCTGCTTATTGTCTGTGTTTCACACCAGTACAATAGACTTAAATACAACTTTAACTCTCCTTTTCTCATTTTACTTGACAGCCTTTTATTGGGCAGTATGTTTTCCATTGCCGAGATAGCATAGTGTTTATGCTGTTGTCTTGTTTTCGAATCCGCTTTGAGGTGGTCACTTTTTTCATTAACCTAGACCCCCAGATTTACCCAGCATAAAATGAGTACCAGGAACTTTCTTGAGAAGTAAAGGAAGCCGGTGCGATACGAGGGGGCTTCAAATTACAAATATATATATATATTGGTGTGGATGTATTTTGAAAATATGTATCATTTTTTAAAATGTAGTCACGACTGCGTAAATGCAAGTCTTCAGTGCTGATAAAGTGCTTGGATTCCTGTAGAAGAAATTCTCTTTGTTTCCTGTGTAACCACCCATGCACCCCCTGCTGTGCCTCTTCATTGGACCGAAAAGTTGTGAAACTTCCTACTCCACTTATACACTTGCTGGACTGACTGGCATGCATCGCCATACTGGAACTTCATTCGCCAATGAATGTCTATAGGTGTCACCTCTTCACTGATCAAAAAATAGATACAAGAACGCAGCTGCTCTTTTATGCATGTTAAAAGTATGGCAGCCATGTTTAAACTGTCCTTATGACATCACCGTGTTTGTCTACTCCGTGATGTCCCTGCTTAACCCTCTTGACATATTTAACAAACATAAAATTTACAGTTTACAAGACAATCTCCCGTTTTCGGGTCACAATATCTGTTTAGTTTGTTAACATATCCAGTGGTTCTGTCTATTTACCCTGTTGTCAGTGACTCATAGTCAATCATTAAAACACATTTGGCTTTCCCAAAACAATTCCCACTAAGCGTCAATTTTCTGCAGATTTATGAAGACTGATTAACAGATGCTGAGGTGTCAAGGTTTTCCATTTCATGCTGAAAATTGTGGAATGTGAGTCACAAGAGTGAACCAGTATCGTTAAATGGTTTCTGACTGGCACTTTTTGACCAACTGTTCACAGCAATTTACATTCAGTTAATTCTGTTTACGTGTCAACAGGAGCAGAACTTAGCGGACACACACTTATCTCATGAAACTTCTGCTGTGGCAAATTATATTACCTATTCTTTCACTCGGTTTAGTTTAATTTAGTCGATGAACCAACATCAAGGCACACGGGTGTAACCCAAAGGTGCTCCGTTCTCCTCCTAACTCAAGCCTGAGTCTGGAGAAACTCAGCTCAATGCACGAACTCCGTAGCACTGGCGAGGATCCTGAAATACTTTGGGTAGATTTTTAACTCGAAATTTTGCCCGGGCAGCGCCGTTAGGCTACTCTTTTTCGATTTCCAACTGCCAAGGGATTATTTACGTGCGCAACAATACACATGGGCGTCCGATCTCACGACCCAGAGACCAGGGGAAATTTTATTACCAGAAATCCACGAGAAAAAATGCCGGTCCTCATCAGGGCTTGAACCCGGGACCTCCAGCACGCGAGGCGGACACCATACCTCGAGACCACGCAGCCCCCTTCTTTCACTCGGTTTTACCTCACAAGCTATCTAACAAGTGTCATGTGTCAATCCTGGTCGTTGATTGTTTCTTGCTGCATATCTGTCCTTGTAATTTGAAAACCGTCTCCCAGATCTTGGCAGTTCAGCAACATTTGAGTGACGTACTTGAAGTGTAACATTTCTGTGTTTTCTCTGTAACATCAGGGATTTTATCAGTCTGGCCTCTGACCTCTCCTATAGTTCTGATAAATCGCAGGAGCTGTATTTTCCGTTTAAAATGTATCTTGCTCCGTGCACGATATTGGGAAAACTGTTGAAGAGATAAATTCATACTTTCCGCTTTCAATCTAAAAGTACGAGGAGCTTCGAATGTGCCTAGTTTCAATCTTCGTCTGTTACTCCTTCATATTTAGTGTAAAGACATACGGCCAACTCCTTGTACTCGAAACTGGTATCATAATTATTAGTGTAGTCACTTAGAATACAATGGTCTGAGATTAAATTTCAGCAGTGGCAGAATTTCTTTGTCTGACGAGAACGTCTGTGGAGTCTACCTGCCTCATGAAATCAATATCGGATAAGTTTCTGAGTTTTCTGAGAAGGAAAGAAAACGAGGAAGGAAACTAACCACCCTACCTCAGTTAAGACCCAACACTTCACAATCCGACAGTAAATTTTTTTCCCCTTCAAAGTGACTACCTTTTACTTGAAAGTTTTACAAATTAGAAATCTTATTTCGTCACATTTTCCAGGTGTCTTTTACACTACCCCATTAACATTTTATAGTTCGAACGAACGAACGAACTTTATTTTCAAAGGGTAACAAATTGGGCAACTGGCAAGATCGAAGGGAACAGACCAAGAGGAAGACCGAGAGGATAATACCTGGATGGCTAGGCCTCATGGCATGGACGAGACAGGAACACTGAGCTGATCAAAAACCACGCTTTCCGGCATGGCACATGATTGTCTTACATTCAGCCCTTCCAGTCACTCATCTTTCGTTCACCAATAGTGCATGATACATTCACGTAGGAAAAATTAATTGTCACATGAATGTTGTAATCATAAACAATGCATATAACTATTATAACCATGTTATGAGACACACACCCACCCACCCACACATCCCCCACACACCCCTACATACCCCCACCCACACAAACACCCCCATGCACACATAAATGCCCCACTAACCCACCACCCCCCCCCCCCATCCACACATCCGTAGCTACACACATCCCCCACCTACACAATATCCCCACCCACACACACATTCCCCCACGCATCCCATAACCCACACACACTCACCCACCCACATATCCTCCACCACCCACTCCCCCAACCAACCAGCCAAACACACATCCCCAAACATAACCCCCACCAACATACACATCCCCTCGCCAACTCACACACCCCGCACCTACGCACACACACATCCCGCACCCACCCACACATCCCCAACTTACACAATCCCCACCCACACAATCTCTCCCCAGCCACCCCCACATCCCGCACCCACCCACCTACTCATCCTCCACCCACCCACCCACACACCTCCAATTACCCACCCCCCCAACCACACATCCTTTAACCATACATCCCCATCCACACACACTCATCCCACACCCATACATACACATCCCCACACACATATACACACCTCCCCTCCCATACACACATTCCTCACCCACACATCCCCACCCACACACACATCTTCCCACCCACCCACACATCCCCCATCCACCTACACATCTCCCACCTACACACATCTCCCACCCACGCACCCCATCACCCACACATGCATCCCCCAATCCACCCACACATCCCCCGCCCATCACTTAACAGACAACTTCACAATGACGGGTGATTGTTATGGACCTCCCACACGTTATGTCACTCGCTCTAATGGAACGCACTGAAAGAATGCCGCACATCCATCTCTGGATATCTTCCCACGCATGTCGCTGCCTATTTCTTGGTCTGCTGCATTTCACATTTCCCTCTGGGATAGATTTTTGTTAATGTCATGTTTCTTATATATCAAATATTTACATTATGTTTTCTCTCTTTTGTTCTCTTAGATTCTAAGCTTCTCAGATGACTTTACTTGGATTTCATTTTACTTCCGTGTACTCCTTTACAACGTTTCATATATATATATATATATATATATATATATATATATATATATATATATATATATATATATATATATATATATATATATATATATGTGTGTGTGTGTGTGTGTGTGGGTGTGTTTGTGTGTGTGTGTGTGTATTTGTGTGTGTGTGTGTGTGTGTGTGTGTGTGAAGTTGGATGGGGGAGAAAGAGAAAATTATTGATTGACAGATGACGAAGAGAGCCAGATGGAGAGAGAGAGAGAGAGAGAGAGAGAGAGAGAGAGAGAGAGAGAGAGAGAGAGAGAGAGAGAGAGAGAGAGAGAGAGAGAGAGAGAGAGAGAGAGATTATAGTGATGTGTAGAAAAAGATAAAGGTATGTAGAAGAATAAGAGGTCGTTTTCGAGTAGCTAACTCCCCCTGACATTAAAAACAGAGGACAGACGAGAAAGAAGAGATGAGGAAAGACAGACAAGTGTGCATGCTCTGGTGCAGAGATTTAGGAAATAAAATCCGAAACGCAATACACTATTAAGTATAGCCAGTCAATAAGGACCACAACAACTACTAACAAACAATACAGCAAAGTACAGCAGCTAGTCTCAACACTATACTCCAAACAAATAAATTAAAGACAATATAACATTTCACTTTATTGCGATCTAGAAAATCTCAACCTGGTGACAACACATTTCATATAATGCACAGTACGATCAACAAAGCAGCACTAAATACAATAGTAATCAACCAACTTCAATAGATTCCAAACCAACATCAGTAGTTGAGTTTGAGCCAAGAAACGGCATCACTGCACTCAGGACATTCCCACACGAGCCCCGTCTCCTTGTTCAAAAGTATCATACTACTAATCATTCTAACTGCCATCTGATTGAAAGTTCTCCTGGTCTTCCATCTCAGTTTTGAGATTCGTCCAGAACTCCTCCCGATCCCTCGCCATATCATTCTCTCAACAATACTGGTTCTCAGTCTGTTCAATCCCTTTCCTCACCTGGTCCCACAGGTGCCCGACCACCTCTCCGTTTTCTATAGTTAATCTACCACCGAGAGGTGCATTTCCTGCCAGCCTCTCAGCCTGTTCATTCCCCCGCACTTCTGAATGGCCAGGACAGAAAATACATACAATTCTCACAATCTATGACCTCTAAAGCGAAGAATTCTGCATGAAACAATCCTTTCTCCAGCTTACTAAACATACTCCGTGAGTCCGTAATGAATATAATGTGTGTTGCAGCTGTCTCCTCCAACCATCGGAAGGCAGCTGTTACTGCTTCCAACTCTATTGTCAAGCTGGAGGCTGAAGCCTCATACAATAGTCTCATATGCCAAATGAAACCCTAGCTACCTCATTTGTTTCTTACCACCAATCTACCAGTGTAGTTCTCTATGTCACCTTGATGTATGTTGCTCTGGGTCAGTTGTTGCACCTCAAACTGTGCGGTCCATTCACGACCCAGTTTTACTATTACCTTGTGCCAGTCCCACATATCTCCCGGTACTTTTAACCACTCTTTTTCACGATTGATGTTCTCTATTTCAAACATGTGGTTGATATATATTTCTGACTGTGCCTTCCAGGATCCTCCTCTTCTAAGTCTATGACCCTTGACATATCAATGGCTTCAAGCATGGAGTGATCCCTATCGCCAGGGACTCACATGTACCATTTGGCTTGAAGGAGCCTATGCATATCCGCAATTGCTGCTTAGTGCAAGGACATGCCTCAAGCATATAATTGGTGTGGATCACCTGCATGGCCGCATTCTGTATACGCTCCAGCCTTTCAAGCTGGCTCTTTGATACTGTCAGCAGTCCCAAACCATATACAATGGCATCACTCCATCCATCCATCATGTGCCATGCCGGAAAGCGTGGGCGGTCATGACTCGCCATTTCACTCGATCACCAGAGTCGTGGATCAGCTCAGTGTTCTTGTCTTGACCATGCCAAGTGGCCAAGCCATCCAGGTATTTACTTCTCGGTCTTCCCCTTGGTCTGTTCCCTTCGATCTTGCCAGTTGTCACCAAGTTCTCCAATTCATTTCTTCTCATAACATGCCCAAAATCTTTGACTGTCTACGTCTAATTTTTTTAATCAATTTACAAATTTCATTTGTTTCTTGTAGTACTTGGTCATTTGTTTTTCTGTCTGTTCATGGTATTCTTTGCATTCTCCTCAGACACCACATTTCCACAGCCATCAGATGTTTTTCAGTTTGACTGCTCATTGTCCAAGCTTCACATTCATACAAAAGTGCAGGCTTTATGTAGAACCTGAACACGCTTTTTCTCGCTTCAATTGATATCTTTGTATTGGTCAGTATGTTTTTCATCTTGATAAAGGCTGCTTTCGCCGTGGCGATTCTTGTTCTAATCTCTTCAAGGCATCTCCCACCAGATGTTATATCTGTTCCGAGATAGCTGCACCGATTCACTTGTTGAAGAATATTCTCATTTAATTGTATATTACATTGTGGTATTTCTTTCTTCCTAGTGACGACTATAATCTATGTCTTTTTACAATTTAACACCATATGCAATGACATCAATAGTTGTACGATATCCTGCCTACAAGACTATTATAGGCATAGGGCCGTTCTCGGGAAAACAGCTGTTATAACAATATATTAAAACGACTAGCTAGTTGCCGAGTTACTAACAAGTAGAAAGACTGTTATATGCACGAAAGGCGACACCAATTACTAACAGGCAGAAATGTTATTATACACCTGATAGGTAACAACCAACTAACACCAAGAGTAACCATCACATTATAAAGTCAGTGTTCTTCTACCACTAACTGTACAGACGACTGCACATGTCTGATATATGTTCCTCTACCACTAACTGTGCAGACGACTGCACATGTCTGATATATGTTCCTCTACCACTAACTGTACAGACGACTGCACATGTCTGATATATGTTCCTCTACCACTAACTGTACAGACGACTGCACATGTCTGATATATGTTCCTCTACCACTAACTGTGCAGACGACTGCACATGTCTGATATATGTTCCTCTACCACTAACTGTACAGACGACTGCACATGTCTGATATATGTTCCTCTACCACTAACTGTACAGACGACTGCACATGTCTGATATATGTTCCTCTACCACTAACTGTACAGACGACTGCACATGTCTGATATATGTTCCTCTACCACTAACTGTACAGACGACTGCACATGTCTGATATATGTTCCTCTACCACTAACTGTACAGACGACTGCACATGTCTGATATATGTTCCTCTACCACTAACTGTACAGACGACTGCACATGTCTGATATATGTTCCTCTACCACTAACTGTACAGACGACTGCACATGTCTGATATATGTTCCTCTACCACTAACTGTACAGACGACTGCACATGTCTGATATATGTTCCTCTACCACTAACTGTACAGACGACTGCACATGTCTGATATATGTTCCTCTACTCGATTTTCTAATTGTCTTTTCCTTCTACTTATTTAAGTCCCTTGGGACTCACATTGGAATTGATACATGTAATTAGATTTCGCGGATCGAGTAGGTATCGAGGTGTTTTTATTTCTGATCATTATTTCAGTAGCACAGAATATTCGATTTACAGCTGTTTTAAGTCGATCGTTTTTCGTTTCATTACATAGTTTCCTCGAAAGATTAGTTGGAAAAAAAAACACTTGAAGTTTGCAAACAAATTGGCTGCAGTAAAGCTTGATGAAACCGGTTGGATATCCATTAGATTTCAGTCTGATGAAGGGTGTCTAGTTCTTCCTTTAGTGTGTCGTCGGAGCAAATATTCTTAGCTCTATTAACACACGATAGACTCGAATAAACAAACCATTAAGCTTGAAAAAAGACTGCTACATATTAATACTGAAATAGATACTAAAGCCCATAACATGTTAACAATATATTGATACTGAAATAAATATTGAAGCCTATAACATGCTAATAGCATATTTATTCTGAGATAAATTCTTACACCCGAAACATGTTAATAACATATTAATACGGAAATGAGCAGGCTATTGGGCTTGTAGGTAAGGTTACTAAGGAGGGCGGACGAGCCATGGGCTAGGCTGATATACTCCATGATCTTTGAGAAGTCAGACTTTTGCAAAAACCAAATGATGACTGTGAATCTACAACCATGGTCAGACTGCGAGAACAGCAAGTTAAAAGAGGTATGCCCAGACAACAGCAGCATGCAGGAAACTAAAGAAAATTAATAACCAACACAGAACGAGTGTCGTGAGCCACTACATGCTACGGAATTAACTGAGGAGGGGATCCGAACACTTATAGACTGAAAGGTTCGATGTGTAATGAGGGTGATCTGTCGACTAACTAACTAACTAATACTGACATAAATACTGAAGCCCGTAAGATGTTCCATCTTCCCATAAACAAAATAACCATATAGTTATAGAATAACAAATTAATTCCTGCTCGTTTTCTCTTGGCAGAAAAGATTTACAATACACTATGTGCCCAATGCGCCTTCAGGTGTGTAAAGGGGCCCTTTACCGTTGTAAAGTCCTTGTTCTAATCAATGCTCTGGTTTGATAATGACCGTATACAATGAAGCTGGTAATTCAGCCTGTAATTCCTTTCAGCAGTCAACTGCTAGTGCATGCAGTAAACAAAAGCTCATTCAATTTCTTTATTTATAAAAGCGCGTTAAATACCGCATAGTCAGAACAAAGAGGCATATTTAGATAGTCATAGATAAATAGATATCTACATTTAAATCCAGGCGAGCTACTTGTGCTTCTCTTTCAGTATTTATTGACGTCGTATTGACATATATTAGTTGTCAATGCTTGTAGGGAAGACTTGTTTGCTTACTGTCGTCATGCAGTTTTTCAATATTGATTATCACATTCAGCAAATGCGCCCCTCTGTGGGATTTCTCCCATGTTACCCCCAGAATATCCCATTCAATTACTATGTTGATAATATGTTTTGTTTTATTTATTCCATTTTCATTCATATCACCACATCTGGTTAGAAGCCGCTCTATGAGAAAGGATGACACATCATCTCCAGTTCTGCATACAATCCAATCACTTCAAAATGACATGGTTTCACTGTCTGCCGAGTCGAAGCAGTCTTATTCGTGTGAAAGGAAGAAGGACTCTATAAGGACTACTTGGAATATCAAATAAAACTAATTTATGTATTTCTGGGGAAACATAAACCAAACACAAGTTTATAGAACTCGAGCAGACATAATCTTGCAATGGGTCATTACTACAACATTATTACAAGTAATACAGAAGAGAAAGAAGAAACCACAGATTGCACAGTTGTCATCATCAACATGTGTCATGTCGATGTGGGCTGCCTTGTTTCACCATCTCACGCGATCACCAGCGTCGTGGATTAGCTCAGTGTTCTTGTCTCGACCATACCTGGTGGGAACTTGTTGGGTACTTCAATTTTAATTCACCGCAAACAAAGGGAATTCCAGGGCACACGTCATATCCTGGAGTCCCCTTATTCGCGCTGTATCTCGGTGTGCATGACCTTGACCGGAATAACGTTGTCGGTGTGCAGCAAATGGTTTAGTTATGTGTGTGAGTTGACCTGAATATTTCAGTGGTTGAATACTCTTGTGCACACTTAGGGGCTGTTATTGTGTGCTAATTTGTGACCCTGAAAAGGGCCCGTTCCGGTTAGGGTTAGGGTTAGGGTTACACACACTGTGTTACCGTTTGTCGCTCCTTTTTCGCGCCTTTTTCGCGCCATGTCGCGCCATGACACGCACTGAAAAAAACTTTAATTGAACGGAGATCCCCCGCCAGTGCTATATATAGCTGCTAACTACGCTATATATAGCTGCTAAAGCTAAATATAGCCTCGTGACGTCTGTTGCGGTGAATTAAAATTGAAGTGCCACTTGTTGACATATCCGTAGAATTTGAGCAACGAACATTCGAAAAACGCAAATGTTGTGAATTCTTCTTCCTTATCTCTGTCTGCCCACCTTCTTCTCTTTTCAGTTTTTTATGATCAATATGCTTAACACAGAGATGCGTTGTCTTTATAAACTGGCGCTTTGAATTAGGGGATAATATAACTGTGTTTTACACTTCCCCGACATAACGATCCGAGGGTTAGAAATTAGCAGCGGCAATTTGGAAGTAAACGGCTTTGTGTTCATTTCGATAGTTTGTGGCGTCGGGCGTTTAAAAAGCAATGGCAAACTATGGAACTTACATTGCCGGTAAATCACAAAAACCAGTAGATGTCCTGGTTGATTGCAACGTGAGGTAAAGGACTTGCAATTGTTAAATGACATCTATAAAAGAGGATGTGTAGGTTTGTCCCCTTCACTGATAAAACAACGGATAGCAGAATGCTGTTTGGTGCATGTCAAAAGTGGTGCGGCCATCTTTAAACTGTCCTGATGACTGCAGTGTGGACTTCAGTGGGTGAGAACCCACATGTACCAGTGTCGTAATAAGTGTCGTCCCTGGGGTGAGGGGAATCAACACCTACACTCTTTTAACCCCATATCATTATCTTGAGGATCTTCTGGATTTCTGTCCACAACACCCAGTCAGTCCTTGGATCGATCTCTCTCTCTCTCTCTCTCTCTCTCTCTCTCTCTCTCTCTCTCTCTCTCTCTCTCTCTCTCTCTCTCTCTCTCTCTCTCTCTCTCTCTCTCTCTCTCACCACTGGACCATGCCCCCTCTCATTCTTTTCCAAAACATACTACACAACTGTAGCGTCTAAAAAAATGACAAATTAATTTAATAAAGAAATGTGTCAGGTATGTGCAAAGTGTATGTGGAGAACGACTCTCGTATAATCTAGTGTATATGCAGAATCAGACCGAACAGCTCAGGAGCAAAGTCTGCTTCATCACAGTACTGGCCACAGAACAGCACCATAGATCAAGTACAGAAGGACCTCACCAAATGATGCGTCTCCCCGGCCAGATGTCGACTTCCTCCAGTGGCTCTTGGATAGTCCGGATGCCTGGTAACCAATAGTAGATATAGTCCAATACTGACCATGAATCTGACGCACACAGCGAAACTTATATGTCACTAAAGGTTCTGTGCTCTGATAACACTTGTACAGTAAATTAATGTTCACTGTCAATTTGAAACTAAATGTTAGTAGTTAATTTCTCACCGGAATTCACCAATTGGAAAACACAATGTTAATTTTCAAGATCTCCATATAACTACTATTGTTCCTGTTACTGACGGTATTACACTGGATTATGGGCCCAGTGCAAAAGCCCGCTGAGTAAAAACTTCCTTCAATGATCGAGAACACACCTGGTGAGAGCAACCCGATTCCGACCTTTATTAGGTGAGTGTAGGCCGACGGCCGCACTCAGATATATAACAGAGAACTAAACTCTGTCATAAGGCAGAGGAGCTCATCACATCGGTCTGAGTCATGGTAAGACAAGGAAACACTAAAGGAAAAGTGCAGAAACACAGTAGATACCCTACTGGAAGATCCCACCACTTTACATTTCCTCCATCCCCCCCCCCCAACCATCCTCAATCTCCCTAAATATCATCCCACTACATTGTTCTTAACTCACTGAGTTAATTGATATCTCACACTAGCTAGTTTAAGCAACGCAATAGCCTACTGCTACCGACGCTCTTATAATATGTTCTCATAACGCACATTACCACTCTAGTCTCCTAAGAATCATCTAATTTGGGTCTATTTAATTAAATACCATAGATTTATTCCTGTTTGAAATCGAGACTACTAAATCGCACAATGGATAAATGTCTGCCGATGTAAATCAACATAAGACACTGTAGTCTCTCTCCATAATCAAACTAGGAATATCACACAAGTCCTTGTTGCTTCACAACATTTGGTCGACTCTCCCAAAGTTGTTTATCCAGACTGTTTTAACACTGTGTCTGAATGACGTCACAAATCTGACTAGACACTAGGTGTCGAGAAGCTATTTTTCTATTTCCTTTTCCGACTCGATGTAAACAACTGGCCATCTGTCCCGCTTTCATCTGGAGAATTGTCCCGGTACTTCAAAAGTCTTGCCGGCCTATAATCTGGAGAATCTTTTCCCCACAACAAAAGTTCTTGCCGACTCCATCAGGACAGTCTTTCATCGATCGACAACTCCAAGAATTTTCGCGACAACCAGTCAAGACTGTTAGACTGACCCGATTAGACAGTCTATCCACAGACAGTGGGAATAGCTGATGAAATTGTCTAGTGAAAAACTAGGCAGGTACAATAACCGGTCCCTATAGAACGAACGAACGGACTTTATTTTCAAAGGGTAACAAATTTCGCACGCAGGCCCGTCTTACATTCGGCCCTTCCAGTCACTCATCTTGTCAAATGAATTTTTTAAACATAAACAATGCATATTACTATGTTATGAGACACATCCACCACCCACCCACACATCCCCCGTTCACTCCAACTCCCCGACCCAACCACACACACAACCCAGACACACATACATACCCCCACCCATCCACCACATCCCTACAACCACACATCTCCCCACCCACACACACCTTCCACACACCACACATCCCATCCACCCACACCCCAAGCACACATACATTCCCAAACCCACACATCCTCCACCCACTCACACCCACCCACCTACACACATCTCCCCACCCACTCACATATCCTCTACCCGTCCCATTACCCATCAACAATCACCCACCCACATATCCTCCTCCACAACACACCTCCAACCACCCAGCCAAACACACATACCTCAGCCACACATCCCCCATGCACACACAATCTCCCCGCCAGCTCACATATCACGCACCTACCCACACACAAGTTCCGCACCCACTACACAATCTCCCATCTCCACCAGCCCACTCACAGATCCCGAGCCCACCCATACAAACATCCCCCACCATCTCCTAACTTACACACACTCACCCACCCACATATCCTCTACCCACCCACACATCCTCTACCCACCCATCCCTCAACCAAACATCCCTCAACCACACACCCTTACCCGTATACAATCACCCACCCACACATCCTATACCCAATCACACAGCCTCCACCCACCCATCCCCCAGCCACACATCCCTTAACCACACACCCCTACCCATATACACACACATCCCCACCCACACACAATCTCTCCACCCATACACACATCCCTTACACACACCCCCACCCACCAACACATCCCCCATTCACAAACACACACCTCCCATCCACGTACAAACAACCCACACACACATCCTCCACCCATATACTCATCCCCTCACACATCCCTAGACACACGTACTTATCCCGCAACCACTAACACCCACACATCCCTCACCCACTCATCAACAAATACATCTCCCATCTATCCACCCACACTCACACACCCCAACCACTCATCTAAACACACATCCCCTACCCTCACACCCATCCTTCAACCACCCGCACACTCAACCACACACATCCTTTATCCACACCCATCTCCCCTCCCACACAACACCACACCCAACACATCCCAAAGACACATCCCTCACCAAAACACACATCTCCCCACACATCTCCTACCCATCCACACATCCCCCAACTACAATCACCCTCACTACCCACACTTACATTCTCCATCCAGTCATACACACCCCCACCAACCCAGACATATCTCTCACCCACACACACATCCCCATATCCATCATCCACATCCATCACGCACCCCTCCCCCATCCCACACACATCCCCCACACCCCCAGACACATTCACTCATACATCTCTCACCCACACACCCACACACATACACACCCCCCACCCATCCACCCAAACATCCCACACCCATACACATTCCTCATCCACACACACATCCCCAAACCCACAACCACCCCCACCTGCACACATCTCCCACCCACCACATATCCCCCAAACCCACATCTCCCCACCCACACATATATCCCCCACCCACACCATAACCCACCAACAATCATCCACCCACATATCCTCCACCAACTCACCCACAATCACCTAGAAGATCAGCTAGTTCTTACAGTGGAGCAGAGACTGGCAGAATAGACTGTACGCTGTACAAGTTTACTACTACAGCCAGTCTGGTTATCCAAGCCACCTTTTCTCTGTTAAAAACAGGGACAGACAATTTCCCACAGAAAAACAGTGACAGACAATTTCCCCGACAGTGCTTTGTCATACAACTGGACCAGTGATTCTCATCCTTTTTTGGCCCATGCACCCCTTTACCATATGTTCAGAACGTCCTCCTCCCCCCCCCCCTTTTCGTATTTCCTCACTATAAATCCCCCCCCCCCCACGCCCCTACACAGTATGCGTAAAACTGGAAGCTAAATTTAATAACACATACTAGAACAAGTCTAGACGTCTACATAAAACGTGATTTGCCGATCTACTGACAATATAAAATGAATTTAAGAAAGGCGAGAAGTACAGAAGGGTAAAATATGGAGGGAAAAACAATGTCAAGTAATCGGTTCTTGTATTAACGCGATTTTGAAATAATATTAATCCCCCCCCCCCCTGAAACCCCTAAAATCTCTCCCCCCCCCCCCCCCCCCTAGGGGTGGGGGTGTGAGGGGGGAATCCCCACCGGTTGAGAACCACTGAACTAGACAATAGAAACACAAATACGTATACAGATTTCATTAACTGACTAATGTTTGCTAGTTATCAAAACAAAGCCTGTTTCATAATAATAATTTATTTTAAGTTGGTAAATGCTCTACAGCAATTAAAATACTTATCTGGATCGATGAACATGAATTTTTCGGATATAGAGCAGGTCTTAGTAGTTACATCATTAATATTAGTGTGGATAATTTTCTGGTGTGCTTATGTGGTGGAACTTGTCTGGGGGGAAAAACAGGACATGATGATGGAGAAGTCTTAAGTGGGGATGGCAGTCTTCCCCCTCTGGCTGACGACTCCTCTCAGATGATGATCGATTCAAGATTCCAAATGCACGTCAAATGCGCTCAGCTACAGTATGTGAGTTGTATCTTACCCAGCACCACGTGGCAAATGGTCGTGATGATAATTTGTCGTGGAATATTCCCACCAATGTCGGTGATTAATGTAATGCTCCTGATGATACTCACGTCCCGTGAATCAAACGGCTTTGAGCTAAACGTGGCTCATGTGATCTTAGAATGTTCGTAAGGGCTGTACGACGATACTGAACTCTCAATATAAAAGCTGGAAATAGAGACAAAACCCCGCATAAGCGGGTTAAATTAGTTAAATTATGCCCCAGAGAAATGCTTTATGCTCCCAAGGTTTTGCTGCCATGTTCGTTATTACAGGATCTCCTGCCGGTATGAGGGTGGGGGGGGGGGGATTATTTAATTTTCTGTTTTGTTGATGTGTATGGATAAACTAGGAACGGAAATAACAACCCAGCTAACCCACCACCAGGGCACTATCAGTCATTTCACCACAAAGACGTCACCGTGTTAGTCTGCATTGTGATGTAACGCGCTGAACACTCTTAACATCCTTAACAACAATATTCACAGGTTACAATAACATGTCATGGTTATTGTAATTTCTACAACACTTTTCATGTGTTCACGTGGAGACCCCTCCCCCCCCCCCCCCCCACCCCCACCCTCCCCCCCCCCCTTTTTTTAAAATTGTTCCTTGAGCGAGGCGCTGTTGTCATATGGAGATAGCAAGTTCAAATCCCTGTTGGGTAAATGTGGCTTTACATTTGTATAATGTCTAGTGTATCGTCTAATCTCTATGTTTTCTATTTCTATGAGCTCCAATCGATACTATTGAATTTGCTTATGTACTGTCTTAGTTGAGGCTTATGGCATTGTGAGACACACAGTCTCGTGGTTCCCCGACATACCACATCCAGGGTTCGAAAACAGCAGCGGCCGATGTAAAAGCAGGCCGCTTTGCGTTGATTTTGATTGTATGAATTATAAGATTTTCCGAAAGCAATGGTAAACTACTAAACTAAAATTGCTTAGTAAATCACAGATAGCCAATAATTGCTGGGCTTGACTGCAACGTCCTGTAATTGACATGTAACTATTTGTCTCAGAAAAGTCAAGAATCTGTGGTATTTGATATGTCTAGATATGCTGGATTCCTGCCTTAGGCTGTTCAACATTGATGTTACTTGGTTATACAAATATGTGATAACCAGCACCATAGAGTGAGAGCTAAGGATTATCATGATCACCCTCGCCAGTGGGTATTGCATTTTTTGACGAAGTATTTAAATTGTCACAAAATGTACAAAAGAAACATTTGTCTCAGCTGTTTGGCTTTAGTGTGCGACAAACGTTTCAGGTAACAATGTGTGGCTTTAGAGTACGGCAAACAATTCATTAAAAATTTTTTGGCTTTTGAGTACGACAAACAATTCAGATAACAATTGTGGGTGTGCGATAAACAATTCAGTTAACTGCCGGCTTTTCTCTGACATGCTTCAAAATGAAACGCAATCTCTTTATCTGAGAGAATCTCTTGTGAACCGTTTCTATTTATGGGAACCATTATCCAGTTCTCTGAACGTAATCTATAGGACTGATTCTCAAACTTTTAAGTGTTAAACCCTTTTGCTACCTTGACCAAAACATTTCGCCAAACACCAAACACACTTGAACAACTACTCACCATTTTTGTTGATATCAATAGTAAACATATAGAAATGGCAAGACAAGATCCCAGTCACTGAAGTCCTAGAAAGAGCGTCCATGCCCAGTATCCACACTGTACCAATGAAGAATCAGATTCACTGTGTTGATCACATTACTCGCACGCCACATCATAGGCTCCCTACCCAAACGCTCTCAAGGCGGACAGAGGAAACGCTTTACAGACACCGACGATCTCACTAAAAGTTTGTGGAATTCATCTCGACACTTGGGAGACTGCTGCCAAAGAACGAAATTCGCGGCGTATATCATTACCCTGGGGTGTAGTCACTTGTGAAGCAAACAGGACTGCAAAAAGCTGTGAAAGAAAGGCCGGGGGAAAAAAACACTGTAAGAGATCCTTCTCCTGGAACGTCAAGCATTCTTTGTCCACAATGTCAAAGAACATTTCGTGCCAATATAGGCCTTACCAGTCATCTTAGAACTCACGGTTCCAAACTGTCAACCCCACTGGATGAAATGCATGGTCATCATCATTCTAGATGGACAAACACCACACAAGCCCACACTTGCATGCCTTACTAGCATATTGGAAGTGTGGTGGTGGACTCATATTTTCTTGTTCAAATAGAAGATGATTCGAATTATGATCAGTACCACGTCGATCTCTTTACCTCCCGTAACGATTTCTAGTAACCCTTTTATGAAAAGTAATATAACTCGGAATCTCGACAATAGCACAGAAACACAGAGATAATACGGCGAATGTTTCCACCTAAGTCTTTATCATCATCACCATCATCTTCCACTTTTGCGGACAAGCGTCGTGGGGAGATATAGTTGGCGCTCCAGCGGCCGATAGGTAGCTCTGGTTAGTGTAATTCCGTGTGATTGTACAGTATCTGTTATGTTGACAATCCATTTTCTTCTCGGGCGATCTCTTGCTCTCGTAACAAATCTTCTGCAATGTAGGGTCAGTGCTGGTAGTTGATAGTGTTGCATTCTAACGAGATGGTCAAGCCATTTGATTTTCTGTCTTTCAATATATGTGGCACAAGGTATTGATCCCACAGTCTGTCTGATAACATCATTTCTTATTCGGTCTCTGATAGTTAAGTTGGCAGCTCTCCCCAAGCATCTTATCTCACATGTGTTGATTTTGCATCGGTGTGATTTAGATGATGTCCAAATTTGACGTTGATGTCATAGGAATGGTGTGACAATGCTATTTATTATCTGTGTTTTGCGGACATAGGTATATTTGGATGTTTCAGTATAAGCGATAGTTGATATACAAACGCAATTGCTTTGTTACGTCTGATTTCCATTTATCTGTGTATTCTGCAATCTTCTGTGATCATACTTCCAAGATATTTGAATTCCTTAAATTTCCGATTTGGAAAACAAAAAAAAAACAAAAAAAACCTTTCCACCACGTTCAACTAGCCTCTGTGACGTTAGTTATATTTGTGGTGGTTCATGGTGCGGGATAAGCTTGTCTTATTTTCTGCACCAGTGTTAGCTGACTTTTCGATTTTGACGAATGTATGCCTATGACGTCAGCTAGGAGATTGACCGGCGGGTTCTCCTTTGTGTTCATCTCCTCCAGCAGTTCCTTTTGTCGGTGTTGGCTCCTGGTACGTCATGCTTGATTGGTTGCAGCCCTTATAAGGACTATTTAATTATTTGTTGTTTAAATAACGCTGCCTTAAGGCACCCCCCCCCCCCCCCCCCCCCCCCCCCCCCCTAGATTATCTCGAATAATTGCCTTATATTCCCGATCCCATTTGCTCTCTTTTTTGTCTTCGATTTAATCAAAGTTTTTTTTTTTTTTTCATTCGGTGAATTCCTCATCATCTGTGACCCCGACAATTTCAGTTGTGTTGGAATCCTTCTCTGGGCTTTCTTCAGATGTCTGGCGGGATACAGGTTTCTTGAGTTGCTTGGACATCGTAGTTGGACTTCTTGCTTTAGCTTGCGGTTTCTGATTGGTCTTTTATTTTGGCTTCGGCTTGTGGCTTCTCTGCGGTCTTACGCGTGGCTTCTGCTGGTTTGTTCTGGGTTAGTTCCCTTTCGGATTTTAGCAGTTCTCTTTCGGTCTTGATTGTTTGTAGAATTTCTTCATTTTCCTTTTTGAGTCTGTGCCATGCGTTCCACTTCTTGTTTGGTGCTCTGCCGGATTTCCTTCATATCAGCCAGTTGTTTTTCAATGTCGCTGGTTGGTGTCGGTGTCAGCAGTGCCTTGACTTGCTTCTTGAGCTGGTCAATCTGCTCTTGGAGATGGAACTTTTCTGTTTGTGAGATGTTTGTGGCGATCTTGAAGACGTCTCTGTGTCTTCGGAGATACGAACAGCCCAGATATCGTGTTCCATGCTTGCCAAGGCAGTTGGCGCACTTTCACTTGTTGGGCTTCCGGAAGTCCTTGTCGTGTGTGGCCAGCGGACATTCCTTGATTGCGTGGTGTTCAGCGCAGCATCGACAGATCTTTGTCCTGCTGCGGCACGTTGTTCTCTTGTGACCGGCCCTGTGGCATCTTGAGTATTGTGTTATTCTTGGGATGAATCGTTCGGGTTATTGAGCTTTCTTGTTCATCGCCACTTGGATTGACATCTCGCTGCCCTCCGTTGTCACCACCGCTAGAGTTGTAGGAATCTTTTAGTAGGTCAGGAGCCGGTCCGCCTACAAGATTCGGATGTGGAGATTTTCTTGTTGTAGCTGCTTCAGTATCTGGTCATTTGTCAGCTCCACATGAATACGCTTGATAACCCATCTGATCGTCTGTTAGTCGGTGTTTCAGACTCTGATGTCTTTCTCCTCGCTCTCCTTCTCAGTGGTTTTGGATCTTGTCTGGGTGGGGGATCGTCGATCTTCGTTCTTCCTCGTGGTAGCTTCCTTTAAGGTTACTAAGGTTGAGATTTTGGCGTTTTGCCGCAGCTCACAGGCAGATTCTCTCCTCTCGTCTTCTAAAAAGTCTTGACGGCTTCCTCGCTGCTCATCTTGTATGTCGAGTGTCTTTTGGTGTTAAGCTTGGAAGGTGACATTCTTTTCCCTCTCGTATCAGGTTTCGTAAACAGTTTAGGTGACTTGTTCTCTATAGCGCTCCGCAGTTGCGAGTGATTACACTTATTTCAGAGATGTGCTATTTATTTAGAAACGGAAAACAACATGTCTTCTATTATCTGTTATGAGGGCGTGTTATAAAGCTGTCTCTACATTGTAATAATGTGTTGTCGAAATATATTACCGTTTGGCATTTAAAACCTCAACCACTAGCCATCATGATCTCCTAGTTCCTCTATTTACCATTGAAATCTGCTATAATGTCGAAACCATGGTTAGTACCTACAACAGTCTACTCTGAGAACCACTAAATTGTATAAAAAGGAATCAGGACCAGAACAAGATTAAATGAGATTCAACACTTGACCCTCGGAACAAACAAACTCACACACACACACACACACACATACACACACGCACGCACATGCACACACACACACACACACACACACACACAAACAAACACACACACACACCCACACACATTCGAGCCCGCATATATATATTGCATTGGCACCTTGCCGTCTTGACAGACGATAGTTTGTGCTTTAAAAAGGCATAATAACTTTTACCTATGGCGGTAGCGAATGTGACTGATAAGGCCAATTCCCGCTGTAAATGTCCGTTCACAGTGGGTGCATATGAACACGTGGTCATTTCCACCATCATGCACCATCTTACGTCTCACACGCTCGGTGCGTGACTTATCTGCAATAATTTTCTCCTTTGTCTTTATTCCATTTCTGATGTTTGCCCTCCATGCAACACGTTCAGCGGCGATTTGCTCCCAATGTGCATTATCAATGCCTGTATCAATCATGTCCCGCTTACACACATCTTTGTATCGTAGTAGAGGCCGACCCTGAGATCCCTTACCCATCTGTAATTCACCAAAAAAGATGTCCTTTGGTATTCTACTATCATCCATCCTCCTAAGATGTCCTATCCATCCAAGTCTACGAAGACTGAGCATGGAATAAACCATCACACCACCTGATCTTTCCAATACTTCAGTATTTGTGATTTTGTCTTGCCACTTAATACCAAGAATTCCTCGCAGACACCGCATATGAAAGCTGTTTAAACGTTTCTCTTGGTGTGAGTAAGTTGTCCAGGTTTCACTGTAATAAAGAAGAGTACTAAGGACACAGGCTTGATAGACAAGCACTTTTGTTTTGGCAGTAAGCTTCCAGTAAGTAAATGTTGATTTCATGATCTAGGGATAATTTGCTATTTACCACTGATCCTAGATATGTAAAATGGTCTACCATCTCTAGTTCGGCGTCGTCAATAAAGATTGATGGTACCCTATGTGCACCTTGGGATATATATATATATATATATATATATATATATATATATATATATATATATATATATATATATATATATATATAGATATATATATATATATATATATGTTATGATCTTGTATCTAACTACTGCTTTTATTAAAAACATTAATGTGAAAGTCTGTGCTGAGACAAGGCAGGAGAAGTATATTCTGGTATATGAAAGATATGCTGTCGTAACTGGTCTGTCACATGACATTCAATCTTGTTTCTGGTGAGACGTTTAATGTTGACCACTTTTCTTAACTTCCATCTTTTCGTACACTGAACGCAAGATTCTTTATGGTATTAACTACTTCACTGTATTTACTATCCCGCAGCATGTTAGTTTTTCATGCTCTTTAAAACTATTCGCAAGCGTCTTGCCTCTTTCGTACCTGATGTTTATCCCATATGAACTTGTTAATCTCTGAAATCTTGTGAGTTCTCGGAGTGCTGAATCTGTGTTTGCTCTAAGACTGATAACATTAGCGCATTGTAGTCTGCAGTGAAGTCCAAGATCAATCGATATTGAATGTATATATCCCCGGGAAGGTTAACCCGGTCAACAAATGCCCGCAGAAGTCGGATATGTCGGCCTAACGGCGCAAGAACGCAGCTCTGCTGTAAACAGGCACAACGCAATCACGTCCGAAAAAAAACTCCGGATGAACGAAGAAGAAGAAGGAGAATGTATATATTGATAGTCTCATGCATGTCTTACTGATATATTTAAAATCATTGGCAACATAACACAAATTTGGTGAACACTGAGTAATTTTAGTAAGCATTTTGAATATCAAAAATTCGTTGTTGGTATCTCTTTTTGTGACACATTTGGCCGAGACTACCCCTTCTCTCCCCCCCCCCCCCCAAAAAAAAAAGTACATGTCAGTAACTACATGTGTTGAATCAGTAGACTGTAAGACAGCATACTTACAACCAAGCTGCCGGGACTATCAAGTTTATGAGTATTCAGATATGCAGTTTCACGGGATGTCTGAAACCCACACACGTCATTAGACACACGAGCAGGTTTTCAAGTGATTTCAATTGATTCAGTGTCCAACAAAATGTAAGTTTGGATCAAATTTGGTGTGCAATCAAATTAACAAGTATTATAATGTACATTTCCGTTCACTGAGCATTGAGATTGTGGAAGATACTACGAAACAAAACAAATAACACGATGGATCTTGTGTGGCGATATATCGTCCTTCTGTCCAAATGGGAGGTGAAATTTAGCGATATATTATCCTTCGGCACTGACCAGTTAATAGGCCAACACCCTCCAAGAGTTCACCCGAAGAACATTGTGGATCCTGCTGGATACGCTAAGACCGTATATATCGTTATCAGCCTCCGATATTTATTTAAGGTTGTGGTTAGGTACGTGCACGTTGGAGCAATCGTTAGGAAGTTACGCTGATGTTGTGATGAGCACGGTAGGACGGGCGTTCGAGGTCTGCTCTCATCGTCCACTAAATGAGAGAAAGACTGGCTGCTTATTATTTCGTGCATTCAGGACTACAGAATGTGATTGTCCTAACACTTCACAGACCAATGGCGGGTTCCTGCTTCTGGATTTATATGTATATATTGTGTGTGGTTTGTGTGTGTGCGTGCGTCCGTGCGTGCGTGCACGCGCGTGTATGTGTGAGTAACTTGATATCTGTTTGGAAAATATCACCAAAACATGCATGGGACCATGAAATACTGCAACACTTGTAAAACTGTGAAACTCTAATGTTATTTACAACGGATCTAATGCAACGGAAAGGCATTCCACTTTGAGCATCGTCCTGTGGTGTGAACCTTATTTTCTAGTTAAATTTGGAAATGTCCTGACCATTTGTTCAGTATGATTGAGATGATCTCATTCGGATGTCTGGTCCTATTAGCGTCGCGTGGAGATAAATCCACAAGGGCTGTGTCTATTATTGTCGGTCGACCGCTGGCCACAATGGGAAGGAGGGAGCGGAGGACAGGGCGGGGTAGGCGTGGAAATGGCTTCGAATTCGAATCGAGGTAGATTTTAAATAGTGATCTAGACTACAAGGTCATCCCAGTGTAACATTAGTTACAGGAAATGTATTGGGAAGTAAAGGCGATCAGCGAGATATTGACCTTACCACATCCATTGACTATTTGTTTGTGTATATCCTATTTACAGGATATCGCTGTCAACATCAGCATTTTACCATACCAACACGTTAAAACCCTAGCGCGACACGGTCTGCTGCCAAATCGGTCGCCGCTGTGTTTTGAATGCATGGTAAGCGGCTCACAAATCGCGTTCCTAAGCCTTTGGCCACGGAGACTGGCCGTGTGACTGTTGGTCTATAACAATTCCCAGTATGTATCAAGACGTGAAATGAGGGTCCTTTATTGTACTTATTCGCTAGTGTCACAGCACTTTCTAGCTTGTAAGAGAGGTAAGAACTAAAGGAAGAACGACGGTGGGAAGGATGAAATTATATCATGAAAAGTGATCATATTTTGCCTTTTGCTTCCTTGCAAGTTGAAATAAAAAAACAGCTTCAACTGACCCCTAACGTGGTTAATTTCGACATCCCATTGGAAAGTGAAAATCGTAAAAATGTAGAAATACTGTAGTATATATCAAAAATCAGCTATGTATCAATGATGTGTCAGGCCCATCGCATGTTGTAGGTCTGAGTGCACGGGGGAATAGATGGCCAATCCTTCCCTCACTTTCGCAGGTGATGAGCCAAGGCGTCAAACCCGATCCCGAACGTGTTCATAACTTGATCAGCAAACTTAGCTATCAATTCCGGGTCAAAAAGATAATAATTCACATGTAAAAGACGACGATTTTGGATTTTGAGCTCAATCGCTACAGGAATGTTCTTAGAATATCGTGGCACAAGAAGTGGAACATACTGAAATTCTACAAGATCTGAACAGCGAAGGAACCTGGCTCATAACGAGCAGCATGTCTCAAAAACTGAAACACTTTGGTCATATTAAGCGTCACGAAGGCTCGGAAAAAATAGTGATGGAAAGGATGGTTTTAGGATAAACAGGCCGAGGTCGACCAGCACGAAGATAGATAACGGACATTGCAGAGACCATGGGCGCGAGGATGCATGAGGCAGGGGAAATATCAACAGATCATGAGTCTTTTAGGCATGCCGTGATGAAGGCGAAGTTCTTCATAGGTCCTGATACACGATGATAATAATTGGCACATAAGGCGTTTAGAATAATTTATGATAGTAAGCTGGTGAGATAACCATTTTCATCTGCAAATGATTATACATGTCAGCACGTTAATGTCCACATACCCATGCATCAAAGTTTTGTCACATGTATGTGAACATAGAACGGCTTAGAAGTAAAGGTAATGGAAGGCATGGTTCCTGGAAAAAGAGGCTGGGGTCGTTCTACAAGACAGGTGACACAGAACATCAAAGACAATGCATTAGGTAAGTAAAGTAAAGTAAAGTAATGTAAAGTAAAGTAAATTAAAGTAAAGTAAAGTAAAGTAAAGTAAAGTAAAGTAAGAGTCCTTTTTCCATGTCATAGGCGTCTTGACATATGGTACTACTCCCATATTTGTATAGACCAGTCAGTAGTATATAGGGTCTCTAGGAGGCGGTTTGAGACATGCGGTATGAGCCATATGAGCCATGTCTCATTCTCGTCTCATGTCTCGTGGTGGGGTCTATGTCTCATGTCTCGTGGTGGGGTCTATGTCTCATGTCTCGTGGTGGGTGGGTTGTGGTCTGCCTCATGCCTTCCAGCTCCTTCCTCGTTTTTTTTAAGTATCAGCTGTCGTTTTTAATCAGAGCATCGGGGTTAACAATGAAAAGATCAATTGAACTAGGTGGGCAGGTTAAGTGAAGATGATAACTATGGCGGCAGGTTTGCTAATTGAGTCAGACTATGTCAGCCGGTGTAATGCATTAGCTTCCCGTTTGTATAGACGACATAAGAGGTGTCAGGTGGTCGACAAACAAGCGGAGTCGGGTGGTAAAGTGAGTGCAGGGTCGGGCGACAGGACAGTGAGCATGGTCGGTCGGTCCAGGTAGGTTCGAGTCCTACTGGGTGAGTGTGTAACGAAGCTAGGTGGTATAATTGGCGGTTCAAATCACGCCCCTGGTCGCTAACTATACCCAACATAGGCCCGGAGGTTCGAAGCCAGCGGTATCGCTTTGCTTTTTTCTCAAAAAACCTAAGTTCCACAGCCAGCAGATTCAGTGTGACTGCTCATTGTCTTCACATTCATACAAAACTACAGGTTCTATGTAGCGCCGCAACACTCTTTTTCTCGTAGCAATTGCCATCTTTTTACGGGTCGCTATGTTTTTCATCTTGCAAAAGGATATCTTCGCCACGGCGATTCTTGTGCTAATCTCTTCAAGTCATCTCCCATCAGTTGTTATGAATGTTCCGAGATACTTGTATCTATTCACTTGTTTCAGAATATTCTCATTTACACGTATATTACATCGTGGTATTTCATTCTTCCTAGTGACAATCATAAGCCGGGTCGTTTTATAATTTAATTCTAACCCTAGTTGTTCACTGTGTGCAACAACCGCCTCTACTAATTATTGCAGATCCTGCGCAGTGTCTGTTGATTACATAAATTGTATGAAGCTAGTTGACAATTTAAATTAGATGAAGTTATTTTATTACAGAAATTAAAGGAAGACATTTGACTAGAAACATTTAATAAAACGACGAAAAAACGGAGATCTACCGGCGTGAGAAAAATCATATAAGTATGTTAATGTCAGTTCCTGTGAACATATTTACCAGAAGCATTCTGAATAGTATATGAATATTTAGCTTTAAGGTGAAATCAATACGGCTGTACCGATCGGAAACAAGAAGAATGACTAAAACAATTACTAATAAACAACAAACATTTATTAACTGGTGCCCACGTAGTTCACCATTGGCGTTCATGTCTCATTCAAAAATTAGTATAATGTCTGAAATCACATTTGCGGCTTCAACATATGTTTTCATAGTATATGTATATATGAAGATATATTCAAGGTGAATTCTAAGAACACATTTCCTCATATCACACGCTACAAAAGACATATTTCGCTCAAACTTAAACATTAAGAGTGGAAAAGAGTATGTTGTAGATACTGTTTTTCCTTTGTTTCTAGTGGGACTTGATTATTTGTTGTTCTATCTGGGCATGGTATGTATATTTTCAACATATCTTCACTGATGTTTTTCAGCTTGTCTGCTCATTGCGCCCGCTTCACAGTCATACAAAAGTACAGGTTCTATGAAAGACAGAGATACTTTGCGGTTATTGTTAACCAAAATGACAAATGAGAGGTCGATTAATATGTAAGTATTTGTAAATAAATAAATATACACAGGGCTGGCTGGTATATAATGATAACAAAGGTAGCTAGTTTTAGAAGACGAAATAGACGTGCTACCATAATAATATCCACACAGAATTGGTGTTACAGATTTCGCCTACTCCTCACCAAAATCAGACACCGAAGAAGGGTAATGACATTTTTACAGTTGCGAAGTGCCGTATTAGAAGCCCAAATATTAACCTCAAGGTGCGGGTTAATCCAAAGCTAGTGAGTGTCTTCATTCTGATCTAGAGTTGTGTACCGTGCCTCCCACGCAAACAGAGGTGGAATAGTGACTATGTGTAGCTTAACTGTGGTGGCACCATCTGGAGATATTAATCAGATACTTGGTACTCAGTGAAGATGACAGATAACTGATGCGGGATAGGTCGCGTGGCCTTCAACAAAACATATAATGAAATAACGGTGAAATGAAATGTTGCGTCTCCGCGAAGCATTATTTTAGAAACCAAAGATTACAGTCGATCTGAGAGGGTAACAATAGACAGGCTAATCCTACCAGAAAGAGGTGTCTTATACAGTGGGTACCAACGACAGACAGCTGGCCAAAAAGAACAATACGGGTCTAGAGGGTACCATAGATCATACGGAGGTAACAGCTTCGATTCCGACGGGGTTGTGTGACGGAAATATTGGTTGTTTTAATTAGCTGTGATGGAGTTTACATCTCCGATCAACAGGTTTTGAGAGGTCTAAATAGGCAGTATTTTAAAGAATTCAAGTATATTATTACAAGTTAAATTACATAATAAAATAAATACAGTGATGTGTATAAAATTATAAAAAACAAAAAAGTAAAAAACACCAGTGTTACATTACCAAATAAGCGAAAAACACAACGGTATGAATACATTGGTGTATTAGTTACACACAAATGGTACATACAACATGCCCTCATATCAGCGTAATTAATTTTCGACAATAAAAATTATACAGTAAATTTCTCTTTATTGTTTCTAATTTGAATGTTTCTGGTAGCAATTTAATTGTTAATTTTTATTGTCGAAAATTAATTTTTGTAATTTTATTGTTGAAAGTTTATTTATTTGTTCCTTCAATGATAGTGACTTATCACCTAAGACACGTTTCATTTTCTGAAATACCTCTTTTGTTGGCCGTATTCTGCTCTTAAGCTCTATTGTGTACCTACCATCTGAGGTTATAAATGACCTCAAGTATATAAAATTATCCACTTGATTAAGCCTTTTCTCTTCTATTTTGATCTATCTATTAGTGTTCTTAATATATATCTTGCCTATTGTGTCTCTTTTCCTTCCATACATCCTTACTACTCGTCACCTCTTTTCACCCTTTATTGTCTTCCTTATTCTTCTCATTGTAACACTGAATAGCATCATAATTTTATAGCCATCTGTAAAGAAGATCGTTTGTTATTGGTATTCTTCTTAGCAGTGACCATCCTGGTTGATGCTCATAGTCATTGTCTAATAAAGGGTCTTGTCAGATAGGGGACAGTCGATTTATCTCCAGTAGGTTGGGGAATTTACCCAGTCAGCAGAAAACCGGTTGTGTTGTAAGCAAAGAGAATGTTAGTGTTAAGTGATATGAAACGTTGAAAATTGGTTAGAAGATGTATTCGCTGGTATTCAAGGGGTCAATATGGCAGATGTTGTATTAAGAAAGACCGACCTCGCAACAGACACTGTTGGTTGGTTGTGAAATGACACAGTGAAATAGAGGTGGAAAAAGTGAGAAATGAAATTTTCACTAGACTTCTAGAAAACACCTGCAGTGTTGATAGCTGGAACAATCGAAGATTAGTATAGCAGACATTGTGGTATGGAAAGTTGAAGATATCAGTTATGGGAAATGGATCTTTGCTGACGAATACTCAGATGATATCGAAACTATCCCAGGTGGAGCCATAGACTGCATTGCCATAAATGTTGTTATTACTATGTCGTTGAAGCTCATGTACAACGAAGGTTTGGAGCTCTTGGTGCTGTGACATGGAAAAGTTGTGAAGCTATCTATGAAAGACAGAGACACTTTGTGTTATAAAGAAAAAAATCAAGAGTATGGAGTGATGAGTGATTAGTCTGTATAAGTGGTTCTTAAACAGAAACGCTGGAATGATAAGTTGAAGCTTTCAGTAATGTAAAAGAGGGAAAGTGCTGACGTTGCTGATTATGTATTGTGAAATGTCTTTTCAAATAAAAGATCAAGACACGTTTGACATAACTATAGAAGCAACATTTTTCCTACTGTTTTTAAGTTTAGTTGAAATATTTATCTGTTTGGCCGATCTTTTTTCACCTTTGGTTAACAAATTTGTCCTACTTTTTACAATTTTGGACGAGACATTTCTTTACTTGGTCAATATTTTGCCCCTTTTGGTTAACATTATTTCCTACTTTTTATGAATTCGAACGAGTCATTTATAAGTTTGATCGATATAGTTTCAACTTTGGTTAACACAGTTTCCCACTTTTCGTAAATTTGGCGGAGCTTTTTATAAGTTTGGTCGATCTTTTTTCACATTTGTTTAACAAAGTTTCCTAGTGTTCATAAGTTTAGCAGCGATATTTATAAGTTTGGTCAACATATTTCTGTATTTACCCAACCTTTTTATTACTTTGGTTCACTTATTTTCCTAGTTCGGTCGACATGTTTCTTAGTTTGATCAATATTTTCCCCTTTTGGCTAACACATTTTCCTACCTTTTATAAATCTGGGTAAGCTATTTTTTACTTGGCCCCTATTATTTCCTACTTTTTATAATTTGTTGAGATATTTATGTATTTGACCGACCTTTTCCCATTTCGGTTGACAAATTTTCCTACTTTTTACAAGATTAGATGAAATATTGCTCTCTATGTCGATATTTTTTTCTCATTAGGTTAACAAATGTTCCTAATTTTTATAAGTTTGTTGTAAATGTTTCTTTACAGGGTCAATATTTTTTCTCCTTAGGTTAACAAATTTTCCCATTTTTTCATAAGTTTGGATGAGACATTTATAAGTTTGACCGATATTTTTCATATTTGGCTAACATTATTTCCTTCTTTTTATGAATTCGGACGAGACATTTATAAGTTTGACCGATATTTTTCACCTTGGTTGTAGAAATGAAAATTTTCTACAATCTATAGTAGGTGTGGGTAATACACAAAGTGAGCAAGCAGAATTAACTGGTTGTGTTACTATGGTGGTCAGCGTATTTAAAATGATATTTTTAACTTTCTCGGTACTGTGGTAAAGAGGTAATTTGCATAATTACGTTTATATCTGTTGTTCTCAATCAGAGGCCGAAAAAAACATTGTCTTGTCTTGTGGTATTGACTCTAGACAGAAATTCTGTTGGTAACTCGGTGCCAATCTTAGCAACTTGTAGGTGTTGTGTTGTTCATAGAACCTATACTTGTGCATGGACGTAAAGCGCAACATGCTGTAATTTGTTGTTAGAAAACACATGTATATATCTTCATATATACATATACTACGAAAACATATTTTGAAGCCTCAAATTTGACTTCTTCAGACATTACGCTAGTTTTCATGGGAGACATGAGTGCATAGGGTGATTTAAATATAACCAGATTTACGTTTCCAAGGAGATAACACATAGACTATGTTTTCGTTGAAAATTCGCTGTTTTCTCTAAGCAGACTGTCACTTTTGTCACCTCCAGTGTAGCTGGTCCTGTGTTTGTTATGGTTATTATTAATGTAAATGTTTATTCTGTTTGTAGTATAAGGGGTCATTTCTTCCATCGATAAGTTTTTATAAAACCAATGACCAATCCCTATAAGACACATATGACAACCGTATCTATCCTACTTCACTCATGTAGGTTTGGTCCACAGTGTCCACCTCGGTAAGATTTTACAACAATAGACTGGAGCAGGAAACAGGAAACGTTAACTGAATAACGATACACCGAGAGTCAATACGCTTGGAGTTGTATTCTCACTACACTTTTACTATGTCTCTATGGTTGTTTCCTGACAGGCTTCATCATCAAACTCACATCAAATGATGGCGGCATGCACATAATTGTTGGCAACATTATAGAACAGATAGCGGGCGCTTGGTTTAAGTGTTAGTCTGTTACGCTGCCGTGAGGGGCGATCGGTGTAATTTGGTCGCAATATAGAACAGATAGCGGTCATGTGATTTAACAGCTAGACCGTTACGCTGACATGAGGGCATGTTGTATGTACCATTTGTATGTAACTAATACACCAATGTATTCATACCGTTGTGTTTTTCACTTATTTGCTAATGTAACACTGGTGTTTTTTACTTTTTTGTTTTTTATAATTTTATACACATCACTGTATTTATTTTATTATGTAATTTAACTTGTAATAATATACTTGAATTCTTTAAAATACTGCCTATTTAGACCTCTCAAAACCTGTTGATCGGAGATGTAAACTCCATCACAGCTAATTAAAACAACCAATATTTCCGTCACACAACCCCGTCGGAATCGAAGCTGTTACCTCCATATGATCTATGGTACCCTCTAGACCCGTATTGTTCTTTTTGGCCAGCTGTCTGTCGTTGGTACCCACTGTATAAGACACCTCTTTCTGGTAGGATTAGCCTGTCTATTGTTACCCTCTCAGATCGATTGTAATCTTTGGTTTCTAAAATAATGCTTCGCGGAGACGCAACATTTCATTTCACCGTTATTTCATTATATGTTTTGTTGAAGGCCACGCGACCTATCCCGCATCAGTTATCTGTCATCTTCACTGAGTACCAAGTATCTGATTAATATCTCCAGATGGTGCCACCACAGTTAAGCTACACATAGTCACTATTCCACCTCTGTTTGCGTGGGAGGCACGGTACACAACTCTAGATCAGAATGAAGACACTCACTAGCTTTGGATTAACCCGCACCTTGAGGTTAATATTTGGGCTTCTAATACGGCACTTCGCAACTGTAAAAATGTCATTACCCTTCTTCGGTGTCTGAATTTGGTGAGGAGTAGGCGAAATCTGTAACACCAATTCTGTGTGGATATTATTATGGTAGCACGTCTATTTCGTTTTCTAAAACTAGCTACCTTTGTTATCATTATATACCAGCCAGCCCTGTGTATATTTATTTATTTACAAATACTTACATATTAATCGACCTCTCATTTGTCATTTTGGTTAACAATAACCGCAAAGTGTCTCTGTCTTTCATAGAACCTGTACTTTTGTATGACTTTGAAGCGGGCGCAATGAGCAGACAAGATGAAAAACATCAGTGAAGATATGTTGAAAATATACATACCATGCCCAGATAGAACAACAAATAATCAAGTCCCACTAGAAACAAAGGAAAAACAGTATCTACAACATACTCTTTTCCACTCTTAATGTTTAAGTTTGAGCGAAATATGTCTTTTGTAGAGTGTGATATGAGGAAATGTGTTCTTAGAAATCACCTTGAATATATCTTCATATATACATATACTATGAAAACATATGTTGAAGTCGCAAATGTGACTTCAGACATTATACTAATTGTTGAATGAGACATGAACGCCAATGGTGAACTACGTGGGCACCAGTTAATAAATGTTTGTTGTTTATTAGTAATTGTTTTAGTCATTCTTCTTGTTTCCGATCGGTACAGCCGTATTGATTTCACCTTAAAGCTAAATATTCATATACTATTCAGAATGCTTCTGGTAAATATGTTCACAGGAACTGACATTAACATACTTATATGCTTTTTCTCACGCCGGTAGAACTCCGTTTTTTCGTCGTTTTATTAAATATTTATAGTCAAATGTCTTCATTTAATGTCTGTAATAAAATAACTTCATCTAATTTAAATTGTCAACTGCCTTCATATAATTTATGTAATCAACAGACACTGCGTAGGATCTGCAATATTTAGAAGAGGCGGTTGTTGCACACAGTGAACAACTAGGGTTAGAATTAAATTATGAAACGACACGGCTTATGATTGTCACTAGGAAGAACGAAATACCACGATGTAATATACGTGTAAATGAGAATATTCTGAAACAAGTGAATAGATACAAGTATCTCGGAACATTCATAACAACTGATGGGAGATGGCTTGAAGAGATTAGCACAAGAATCGCCGTGGCGAAGATAACTTTTTGCAAGATGAAAAACATAGCGACCAATAAAAAGATGGCAATTGCTACGAGAAAAAGAGTGTTGCGGTGCTACATAGAACCTATGCTTTTGTATTAATGTGAAGATACTGAGCAGTCACGCTGAATCTGCTGGCTTGGAACTGCGGTTTCTGAGGAAAATGCAAAGCGATACCGCTGCATTCGATTCTCTGGCACCTATGTTGGGTATAGTTAGCGACCAGGGGCGTGATTTGAACCGCCAATGATACCACCTAGCTGCGTTACATACTCGCCCACTGCCACACTACCCCACCACACAGTAGGTTTCGAACCTGACAAGCGCTATGGCGGCAGCTAGACACCCCAGTTACACATTGATATCCCACCACAGCCCCTATGACCAACTACTTCTCACCGCCCCTTAGTAGACATTTAAAAGTCCCCGTCTAGGGCGAACATCGTTATCGACCAGCAGCGTGATTCGAACCACCAATGCTACCACCTAGCTCCGTTACAACTCGACCACCACCACACTACCTCAACCACACCTTGAGATTCGAACATGTCAAGCGCAATGGCAGTAACTAGAACCCCTGTTATACATTGGTGATATCCCACTATGACCAACTACGCACGCCTCGTCTTTCAGCACTTACCAACCCACCCTACACATCTTTCTCTGCTCTTATTATTTTATTCCGACACCGCCCGTAATTAAAAACAACAGATGGCACCAGCGACCTCCCTCGACCCCGACACTAATATACACCTGCCGGCAATATCTAAACCTGCCGCCGCCGTTATCGAACTCATCTTCACTTAACCTGTCCACCTAGTTCAGTTGATCTTTTGCACAGTTTCATTACCATATTTCCTTGTTTCATTTTGCCGAGTGTTGCAACAGCTGTTATATGATAAAGATCATGGTGGATGCCCAGTTTGTTGTGCCGTCTATACAAACAGGAAACTAATCGCCATGGCGAAGATGAAAAAACATATTGACCAGTAAAAAGATGGCAATTGCTACAAGAAAAAGAGTGTTGCGATGTTACATAGAACCTGTAGTTTTGTATGAATGTGAAGACAATGAGCAGTCACACTGAATCTGCTGGCTGTGGAACTTAGGTTTTTTGAGAAAAAAGCAAAGCGATACCGCTGGCTTCGAACCTCCGGGCCTATGTTGGGTATAGTTAGCGACCAGGGGCGTGATTTGAACCGCCAATTATACCACCTAGCTTCGTTACACACTCACCCAGTAGGACTCGAACCTACCTGGACCGACCGACCATGCTCACTGTCCTGTCGCCCGACCCTGCACTCACTTTACCACCCGACTCCGCTTGTTTGTCGACCACCTCTTATGTCGTCTATACAAACGGGAAGCTAATGCATTACACCGGCTGACATAGTCTGACTCAATTAGCAAACCTGCCGCCATAGTTATCATCTTCACTTAACCTGCCCACCTAGTTCAATTGATCTTTTCATTGTTAACCCCGATGCTCTGATTAAAAACGACAGCTGATACTTTAAAAAAAACGAGGATGGAGCTGGAAGGCATGAGGCAGACCACAACCCACCCACCACGAGACATGAGACATAGACCCCACCACGAGACATGAGACATAGACCCCACCACGAGACATGAGACGAGAATGAGACATGGCTCATATGGCTCATACCGCATGTCTCAAACCGCCTCCTAGAGACCCTATATACTACTCCAGTCAAGGGTTTGCCGCTCTCTATTGTCTAGAGGTTACACGACTTTCTCCGTAATCTCGTATACTCTCGTAGGTAACGTGACGTTGCGCGAGAATTGGTAGCGGTTCTCTCGGCGTCGGTAACATACGGGGTATCTGAGCCAGTTGCTCAGAAAGCAAAGATAAACTACTGAGCGTAATCTTGCCAAGAAATCAACAATCAGCTGAAAGATGCTGATGTTGACAGCGATGTCCTATAAAGGGTAGGCGAAATAAAAAGTCAAGGGTTCGATGTCTACGTTTACAATCCACCAGTACCCGCAACTTTCAGTAAACAAAACACAACATAAATAGATGATGTACACTCATCAAAGGAATGCATTTTCAATTACTGCATTGCATTTTGATGTGACGAAATATATAAAGGTAGATTTAAAGATTGTGAAGCATGTTTTACATTATCTTCCTATGTAGATAAAAGTCGCTTAAAAGTCGATAGGCCGACTTAATTTTACCGGGTTTTATCCCATATGACTCAGTCTCTTTCTGCAGCGAACTGCCGGAAGTGTCGCACAAAGCACGAACTCCGTAACTCCAGCGACGAAACCCAAGAGTCTCGGGGAAAAAATGCACTCGTGAACCGAAGAACGCGGCCGGGAATCGAACTCACAACCTTCGGGGCCCGAGTCAATCGGCTTGACCACTCCACCATGCAGACTCCCAAATATGTAGATATCCCATATCTACCCCTATATCCCATATGTAGAAATACATCTTGAGAATTTGATTGCATGTATGATCCTGCCCAGCATGGGACATGAGAAGTGTATTTAAAATTTGGATCGTATGAAAAGAAATATTTTATTTTACTCGTACGCTGTCTGTATAATATCATTTTCTACAGATCCATATGTAATATGAGGAAACTGTTTACAAATGAAAAGAAGTAATAATATCCCGTGCCTGCTCCTTAATTCCCAGGAAAAAGATAGCAAACACAAAAGGGATATCACAGCCTCAGTGTTAGAAGCCATTTCATGTTTTCTTTCAAATCACTTTCTGTAAGCGAACACTTCTCAGGCGGCAGCACGAGATGAGGTTCTGAAAACGCCCAATCATGTTTCCCAATGCATGTGTATCTACCGTGTATTCTTAAATCACTTTATCAATCATCTTTAAATATATCTGCATTTTTATTTCTTTCCCTTCTCCCTTCTGGGATTGGGTTGGAATCTGTTGACAAAGAAATACATCAACACCTGTGGAGGAAACATCAAGCTAAGCATAATTGCAGCTAATCAGAATGTGTTGTGGTGAATCGTGAACTTATTTCAGTTTAATGTTCCGCTTCATATATGTGAAGTTTCAGTAAATGTCTTGTGCACCTCGCTAGTTTCTGACTTTGGAGAGGGGAGGGGAGCTTCTTAATACAGTACACATGAAGATGGTATTTCTACTGGGTCGGGATAAATGCTCCCAACCCAACCTCACTCAGGTGAATGTACCTACCACTTAATATTTCATGACTATATCAACAATCTTTAAATGTGGAAACCACATATTTTTTCATGATTTTGTCAATTATCTTTACATGCATTTACGACTTATTCTTTCATGATTATGTCAATCATTTTTACATGTATTTACCACTAATTCTTTCATGATTATGTCAACCATCTTTACATGTTTCTGTCGTAGTAATCCTTTATTACTTAAGTGTCGTCCCTGGAGTGAGGGAAATCAACACCCACATTTTAATTAACCCAATATTATTGTCCTAGAGAAACCACCAGAATCCGTCCACAAAACACCTTCAGTCTGTAGACACCTCTTTCTTACTCTCACTCACCCCTGGATCATACCCCCTCTCATCCTTCCCCAACACAACATACTCAACAACTCTAGCTTTAACAAATAAATACAACAAATAATTTATTAAAGCAAAGAGTATGTGTGTGAGATATGTGTGTGTGTAGTGTGTAGAATGTGTGTCGAATATTCTAAGGTGTGTGTAGAATCAGACCAGTGAATCAGGAGCAAAGTTAGTTACATCACTGTGCTGAGCACACAACAGCACCAAGTATTCCGGACAGAAAACCTCACCAAGAAGATGTTTCTCCGGCCACGTGACAACTTTCTCCGATCACTTTCGAACAATCAGGACGCTGGTCATCAATGATAGACACTGTTCGATATTGGTCTTCGCTCTAGCAAACACCGTGAATTTACACTGTTCAATAATGTTTATTGAGTGATGTAGCATATCACTCAAGGAAAAATCACACATATGTTCATCAAGTCCTGCTCAGCAGAAGTCAGGTTTTTGCAGACCAACTAGGCCATGAGCCCAGTGTACAAGCCTCTCAGTAACGTCTGACTTCCATCCGTGAGCCATCATCTTTCTTCAACTTCTTGGTAGTATATCGTATCACCATCAACAAGTGGACCTGTAATTGGAACCTGTAGAATAGAGAATCCCCTGGTGAAAGCAACTCAATTCTGACCTTAATTGGGTGAGTGTAGGCCGATAGCAGCACTCAGATCTATAACAGAGAACCGAACTCTGTTATACGGCCAAATAGCTCATCACATTAGTCTGAGACATGGAAACACAAGGAAAGATTAAAGGAAACGGGTAGAAACCCAGCAGATGCCCTACTGGAAGATCCTACCATTTCACATTCCCTTCTGTAACAAGCTATGGGGAGGGTCCCAAATAGTCCCGTCACAATATTTCAAACTTATTCTTTTGCCCTGGCTGGGGGTCGGTCTTTGCTGCCAACCCTCATCCGTTCCCCGGACTTACTGTCACTCTCTCTTTCGACCTCAGGGTCTATTTCCTGCAGTGTATTTCTGGCTGACACAAACGTAACATGGCGATCGTCTCAGTCACTATAATTAGAATTTAATACCGTAATAAAGACAACACAGAAGAACACCAAGACAGATAAACCTATAAAAGTCTAGAAAAACAAAAACTGATGAGGTAACTCTAGTCCAGATATGAAGCAAGAACTCTGAATATCGTAGACCACAGATCTCTAAATTGTCCTGTTATTTCACAACTGCCTCACCGGGCAAAGTTTTCAGTCTCTCTATCCAGCGTCGGTTGTTCGAACAACAGTTTCCAAGTTTCCGAGGCCAACACGATATAGTCACTCATCTGGTCTGGGAAAGTGCCATGGGCTCACTTGGCCCAATTTAGCTTTCAGGTTTCCGAGGCCAACACGATATAGTCACTCATCTGGTCTGGGAAAATGCCATGGCATCACTTGGCACAATTTAGTTTGGGAAGTAAAGTCCTGAGACCAGATTGTGTATAGGGAATGAGTCAGAGTCTTTCGTTGTCCCGGACAAGGATGGGAATTGGCGTAGATCCAACCAGAATCATCAGCAAACACTCGACCTTAACTCGATGAGAAGACTTGAGTTGTGGTTATGTCACTCATTTAATTTTTGTAATGCTTCTCCCTTAAAATTAGAAACATTATACCTGGTATGTCCACTGACTTGCCCTGGCTTCATCAGGTGCTTATAACTTTGGGCATAGAAGCCCTGTCGAGTCTTTCAACACACTTTACGGTCAAAGAAGGACCCTGTAGATGACAAAATTTTAGTGAGGGACCAAGCTGACTCATGCACCACAATCCTGAGGTCTAATTGGGCCTCAGTTAATACATTAGTTATGCATTTTGGCTTACCAAGACAGTTATATAAGTGGCTTGCTTGAATGGGTCTGACATGTCAGGTAGCCCCTGGATTGGCTATGTCCTGGCTTGAGTAGACCTCCAACTTGTAGACGTCCTGTCGGCCACCCTATGCACCCTTTTGCATACAAGACTCACTCTCCACACTCATACCCTGCCTTTATTATTATTGGGCACATTCGTTTCCCGGCTTCTCTCTCCCTTGCAAACCATGCCTTTCTCACGACAAAGCTCTTGTAGTGTGGTGTGAGTAATCAGAGAAGAGTTGTTCCCCATTCCTAGCAAGAATAGGAAAGAAGATACTACCCCGTCTGGCCGCTGCTCTCTTCTGAGCAGTCGCCGCAATGTACCGGCAGTGCCTCAAATAACCCATAGATTCAGATGAGTTCAGGTTCTCTCAGTGAGATAGAGAAGTCCATTATCTTCCCGACATCATCCTATCGACTAAAAGACGAAAGAGATAGCACTGTGGATAGCCTCTTCCGGCTCAAGAAGATAGATCATAGATTGGTGGACCCCATCCCCAAGGAGCCCTTCCCTCCTTCCGGCATACCGTAGCTATCTAATGATTATATACCATAGAAAGATGACAGTATGCCCAGTTCAGGCCGTAGAAGGAAAGATAGCACTCGTCTATCGGCTGCCAAGAACAAGCGATATCATTTGGGAAATATTTATTGTTCAGAATTGTTCCCTTGCTAAGCCAAGATCAAGACGCTTAGCCAGATTGGCTAACGGTCACCCCCTCCCAATATGGCAAGACTGCCGTTTCGCCAATTCATCTCAGTAGTTAAGACAATAGAGATTTATAAGTGCAGGACTAATTACAACCTAAATTTACCTTTCATACCCCAGCAGTATTCTGCATTTAAAATGTCCCAATCTTCAACTTGACATCTTGACATTATGCAGTGGGTAACGATTAGTTTAGAAACGGACATGAATTGCCCAAGAAGTCGCACCAGTGCGCATTTGGCGCAACGTGCTCCATCGGGTCTACCCGAAAGGAAAGACATATATCTAGTCGCTCCATGAAAAGATCATGTTGTGAAAGTAACCCAAAGAACTATCTTCCATGGTGATTGAGCGAACAAGAGAACTGAGAGCTCCCGAAAGCTGTTTCCCCCAGTTTACCCAAAATAAAAGAAGGCATGAGGACATGAGCCATTGGCGTTTCGCCACACCTTCATCCCTCCCAACCATCCGCAATCTCTCTAATTATTATTCCACTACATTGTCCTTAACTCCCTGAGTTAAATGATATATTACACAAGCTAGTTAAAGCTACACAATAGGTTACTAGTGCCGACGCTCCTATAATACTTTCTATCACCGCACTTATAGAACATTCTATCACCGCACCGTACTGTACTCTATTCCTAATCATACTCTAAATTAGATATGATTAATAGACTACCATATGCCTATTCCGGTTGATGATTGAGACTATGCAATCACAGACTGGATCTATGTCCGCCGATAAATATCAACACTTTGACACTATAGTCTCTTTCAATTAACACAACTCGGAATACTGCGCCGATCTTTAATACTTCAGAAATTTTTTGATCAACTAACTCAACTTGTTTACCTCAACTGGTTTTGATTCGGGGCTTGAGTGACGTCACCAAAAAGTCTAGACGCTAATCAGTCCAGAGTCTGGTTTTCTCCGCCTGTTTTAGACTGACTTGAATCAATCCGCCGTCTAGTTTGCTTTCATCTGGGACTTGTTCCGGCACTTCTGAGAGTCCCGCTAATCTGGGGAATCATGTCCCCTACATCACAAGACCTCTCCGACGTCTGTTCAGACATTCCGTCTACAACATCAAAGGCCGACTACCGCCTTGCAGACGGATGACACTTTTGTCCCGTCTCGAGCAACAACTTGTTAACAAAATGCCGACCGGGTGTAGACATTTGACGAGACTTATTTTGTTCCTCAGTCCCCTGCTCATCAAAGGGTTGCCTGTTATTGTAGACGAATGTCGGGTCTTTTTGTCATCGATCGAAACTATCAAGTTTTTTCCGCGACAGTTTCTACCACTTATTATTTCACGATTATGTCAACCATCTTTACATGTATCTACCACCTATTCTTTCATGACTATGTGAACAATCTTTAAATGCACAATTTATTCTTTTATGACTATGTCAACCATTTTTAATGGATGTGACGCTTATTCTTCAATAAATTTGTCAACCATGTTTACATGTATCTATCTCTTATTCTTCAAATTCTCTGAATAATCTGTTTGTGTACTGCTTATTCTTCCATATTTTTCGTTAACCACCTTTGACTGTATAAAGTAAAGTGAAAGATGTGGTTACATGCTTTGAGGCCTGTTGGTCATATGGTGCTAGCCCTATATCTTTAAAGACCGCTGGGCACTCGAGGGGTGATGTGTTTAATATCTATTTTTTTAAATGTTTGTATATCCTTTACAGGACATCGCTGTCAACATCAGCATCTTTCAGCTGATTGTTGCTTTCTTGGCAAGATTACGCTCAGTAGTTTGCCATTGCTTTCTGAGCGGCCGGATCACATACCCCGTAAGTTACCGACGCGATTCGAACCACTGCTGATTCTCACCGTCGTCACGTTACTTACGAGAGTGTACGAGAGTCTAATATCTATACTTTCCAACAATGTCCTGCTGACAATTTTAGGCTCTTTTGACTGGGAAGCCAAGTCATCAATTTCTTCTTCGTTCCTCATTCAAAGGAGAGCGTCACATCAAGTTATGCACCTCAGAGGTCAGTGTGTCCGACTTCCCCGTGCACTTGTCAATAAGGTGTACTTCCTCTAGACATATTCCATCTGCAGTAACGGGCTCTATCTACCCGTGGGTGGCTTTTACTTGTCCTAACAATTTTTGTCAGGGCAAACGCCTTATGCTTGCCTGCCGGCCTAGTGATCCCGTGTTCGAATCCCTTCGTGGCGTAATTTTGTTTAATTGACCTGGACTTCCAAGACGACCCAACCTAAAGTGGAAAGTAACGGCATCGGACATAATATTGACCACAGTACCCACCGCTTGCTGATTGGTCTATACAAATGTAGGCCTGGCATCATATAACCATTAGACTAACACGTGTAAAAGGGCCCTTTACTTGTTTTAACAACCCATAGAATGGGTACTGAATAATTGTCAGAACTTTCTGGGAAATGATTGGTTAGGACATACGGTTTGAAAGAAAACTACCTACGCCCAATACATGATGTCATTCCCTAGAATACATGAAGACCTTATCACTACACACTCCAAAATGTCATGATGTTACCTTTTATTTATTTGTTTTTCCTTTTATCATACTCAGATGCCTTAAGCATATTATCATAAATTGAGTTACGATGTGCTGTTTTGTTAAGCCTCTAGCTCAGTACATCTGATTTCGAGAGGTTACAATGATCTTCCTACCAACTCTATGTTACCAATGCCAAACCTGGACAGTGACAGAAAAAGAGAAAAGAAAAATCACAACAACATAAATGAGATTCCTGAGAAGAATACTCAACGTATCAAGAAGAGATAAGATCAGAAATGATGAAATAAGGACTAAAGTGCAACACTTTAGCAACACTAGATTTTATTAGAAAGCAGCAAGTCACATGGTTTGGCCATGCAAGTAGGTTACCATTCAACAGCACACCACAACAAGCAATGATGTACAGACCAGATGGAAACAGAGGAAAAGGCCGACCACGTAAACGTTGGACGAAGGGAATAGCAGAGTCCATGGGAATATCGATACATGAAGCCCATAATCGGGCACTCTCAAGATGTTTATACTTCACCTCGACACCGCAAGGTACAAGAGGAACATGATGAGATGAGATGAGAGAATGATCAGAACAAAATCGCAAGAGGATTCAAATATACATACTGGCTGCCTAAAGTAAACAAACTGCCACATTTTTTAGGAAGCTCTAGCTATACAATCAGTAAAATCAACATGACACATTGATTGATGTACATAAAGAACACGCCATCACACATGATTCTTGTCCCGTGATAGAATTAACTAAGGATAAACATTGTGATAATTATAGTTTGTCTTTCCTTTTACATTTTATTACCAACATATATCGCTTGTCAGCAATACTGGCAGATTTTAGCATAAACAAAACGATACTACCAAGCTCAACCGCTTTATTATCATGACTGGAATTGTTCATGCATATTATATTACTTAAATGCAGGGTTCATCTAGTCGTAATTTGCAATTCAGGATAAATTATTGCACAGAACTTCACTTATTGCACACAGCTTCACATTACCGAGCCTTTAGTTGCTTAGCCCCCTTATGTCGTTGGGAGTGTTTGAGTTATACAAATATATACAACCATAATGACCCCGAGCTAGTTATGTCGATGAAGTATATGCAAACTGTGTATTTGCTAACTAATATTGACAATGGAAAACTAATTGCTGATGAGTGTAGTGATAATAACTTTCGATGCACTTTCATGGCCGTAAGAAATTATGTAGCAGTATTTTCTCGAAATCATAATCATATCTTATTTTACAGTCAGATAATTTTTCATATTCATCTATTTTATATTGCTTTTGATTGTAAATGCCATACACGTTTGTATTGCATATTGAGTAATAAATCCATCGCTTGTAAAAATACAAAACAAAAAGTGGTAGGTACGTGTATCACCTGCGAAAAAGTGAAAGATAAAAAATTCAGGTATGTCTGTATTTATTACCTCTCACTTGTTCGTGGAAGTCACACGTACCTGAATGTTTTCTTTAAAATATATTTACGTATGAGAAGTTGTTTCATCCTATTGAGTGTTTGTTTTTTAAATTTGCATATCCCCTACAGGACGTTGCAGTCATCACCAGCATTTTCCAACTGTTGTTGGTGTTCTTGGCAAGATTACGCTCAGCAGTTTGCCATTGCATACTGAGCGACCGGCTCACATACCCCGTAAGTAACCAACGCGACGCGATCCGCTGCCTAATCTCACGTAGCTGTGTTCCTCGCGTGAATATACGGGATTACGGAGAAAGTCGTTAACACCTTTGCCGTGGAGACCGGCTATTGAGTGTTACTTGGCTCGTTTCTATTGTTTGTCAAATGGCAATAATTTCAGTTTTCCTGTTACACTTTATCTATATTGAAACAGACTAATGCTATATTAACATTTTCTTGTATCTACAATGCATATTTTGAAACAATATAGATTTAAATAAATGCCTCAAAAATGTCCTCCCGACCTGGTATCTACGGACCTATAGAACGCCAGTTATGCATGCACAATGGCTGGGATGTTTTTGCATCAGTCCAAAACATGATGACAATCTAATAGGACATAAAGGTAGGAAGCCTTCACTTGGTCATAATATAACACATGGGAATCTATATCTATAAAACAGAATGTATGTGTGTGTGTGGGTGGGTGGGTAGATGGGGATGTATTGGATGCGTTCGATAACGGTCCATCCGATTGAGATGAAATTTTCTACACGTCTTCTTTTCATTCCCATGCAACCAACTGTCATAGTTTTACTAACTAAAGTAGTATTTACTTACTCAAATTTAATAATTTAATTTACATTGTCATTTCAATATAGTAAGGGGACTTAACATAAGAAAAGTTATTTCAAGGGGCATAACTTTTAATAAAATTGCTATTATTTTATTATAGATTGTTGCATTGTTTTCAAAGATTTATAAACTCTTTGTCTATAGTTAATTACAGGCATATGAATTATAATAAATAATGATATACTCTTTAAGGCATTTTCATAGTTTTCATAAAAATAATGCATCTATTTAAAAAGTGAAAATTTTCTAACTCATCTTTTTATTTTGCTTCAACAGCACATTAATTGTTTTTAACATTCTCATATGTATGGCGCGTTACACCTACGATGGGTATTTCTGATGACCGTTGTCAAAGAATTGCTTCAAAAGAGATGTTGAATGAAAGAATGTATGAGAGGAAATAGAGAAGAAGGGCAGAATGTAGGACGGGCCTGCGAAAGATTTTCGTTCGTTAAAAAAAAAGTAATTTTTTGTGATAGAATTATAGTTGCATATCGTATGCAGTCAACCCACCACACACCATTTATTGGCTGTTCGTGATATCTTGGTAGGTTTACTTTAGATAGATCTCTTCCAATCATATTTTCTACTATCAATCTATCTATTCTTCTATTCTATCTATATTTTTAACGGGTACGGGCCGAACATAGACAGACAGACAGACAGACAGACAGACAGACAGACAGACAGACAGACAGACAGACAGACAGACAGACAGACATCACAGACAGACAGACATCACAGACAGACAGACAGACAGTCGGGAACGGGAGCTTATATGACTACTTATATGAATTAAATGAGATGCTCCCCACCAGGGAGTGGGTGAAACGGACCGGGTCAGACAGACAGACAGATAGACAGACAGACAGACAGACAGATAGTCGGAAACGGGAATGGGAGCTTAGATGACTACTTATATGAATTAAATGAGATGCTCCCCACCAGGGAATGGGTGAAACGGGCCGGGTCAGACAGACTGACAGACAGACAGACAAGCAGACGGACAGACAGACAGACAGACAGACAGACAGACAGACAGACAGACAGACAGACAGCCAGACAGACAGACAGACAGACAGACAGACAGACAGACAGACAGACAGACAGACAGACAGACAGACAGACAGACAGACAGACAGACAGACAGATAGATAGACAGATAGACAGACAGACAGATAGATAGATAGATAGATAGATAGATAGATAGATAGATAGATAGATAGATAGATAGATAGATAGATAGATAGATAGATAGATAGATAGATAGATAGATAGATAGATAGATAGATAGATAGATAGATAGATAGATAGATCCTCGCCAGGGCCTGGGCGAAGCCGGGCCGGGTCAGCTAGTCACCTATAAAATACTGGATCACTAAAATCCAGGTGAAAAGGAAAAGGTAAATCACTAAAAAAAAAACCATTTTACATGAATTGAGTCATCTTGGGTATATGGTTCTAGCCCAATATTTTATAAACCAATACAATTTAATTTATGATGTCGTCAATATCATTCCAGTTGCCTTTACATCCCATAAAACTGCATGGTACTTTATTTATAATGGATCTATTTGGGTGCCCAGATTAATAATTGTTTTTTACATTCCCACCCGGATAGAGATTCCAACATATGGCCACAAGGCCGCCAGACAAGCATTCTAGTCACTGTATCAACCCAAGCTCCGAGACAAGAACTCAGTGATGTCCATGAATTCACTATTCCGAGCCAACATGCAAGGACACGGATTTCAGACTTACGTAAATCTCAGCAGAATGTCTGATCAGATCATGTCAACACTAGCCCTGGATTTGAGTAAACTGGCCAGACGAAATCAGCGCTGAAAACTGAAACACACACTGCGATCTCCTTATGACAGATATTTATTCACAAACCTCGATCTTCCATTGTAGTAAATATTTTAGTGTCAAATAGGTACACATGAATGTCCGTTTATTGTTATAAATCCATCATATGTATCTTCAAACCTGTGGAATAGTGTCCTTTGTCTGATAAACGTTGCTTCACACTCTATAACCCACTAATCTTTCTCCTACAAGGGTACAAGAAATCCTGACTATCCTCATGAGGACAGAATACACCGGGTGCTATAATCCGTGCTAGCTATGACTATTCATGTGGTCCATGGCTAGCCATCAGATGATTGTATTAAAATGACGTTATTAGCTGCATAAATGAAACCATCATTCGGTGGCTTTTCCTTTGCATGCATTATCCCCTGAAATCTTGTCTGTCATAAACCAGATGTCCTGCCTTTGTGGCTTTCATGTGTAAATTATATGTCATATATTGAATGGGGAGGCAGACCGAGAGGAAAATACCTGGATGGCTTGGCCACATGGCATGGACGAGACAGGAACACTGAGCTGATCCACGACACTGGTGATCGAGTGAAATGGCGAGTCATGACCGCCCACGCTTTCCGGCATGGCACATGATTGATTGATTGATATTGAATGTATCTATATTGAGCTCTTAATCTTCTTCGCTTACCCTGTACACTTCTCTCCGTGAATCACATCTTTTTACATTACCAAAATACTTCACTCGTCTTGTTTTTGTTTGTCATAATCACCAATCTTTATCAATATTGAGTTCCTGTTGGATATATATGTTTGTTCTCCATTCCGTCTAATGAATTTTTAATACTCTTTTCTGAGATGGATAATCAAGGTCAATTAAACACAAAATCGCAAATTAAGAAATATCGACACGTAAACACTGGAATTACGAAAACTAGTGTGCCATGGGCTGTATTTATGAACACGCCGTGGGTGTGTTAATTCAAATATGGTCTTCATGGTTAAGACAATAAACAACCGAGGAACATGTGGTTTCTGTGGAACGTACACCACAATACCATTGAGTGACATAACAACGATTGAGGCAGTACTTCAGGAGACATTGGAAAACAATACATTATTTAAACAGATCAGACTTAGTTAAAATTGTTTGGGTATGTTATGGGGTGAAATAAACTAGAAAACTTAGTAATAACTGGTAAAATTTAGGGGGGGGGGGAGTAATAAGGAGACAAACAGATAAATACCTGGATGGTTTTGCCACAAGACATAATTGGGATAAGAAGACAGTCTTTGAACCAAGACTTTTGAGATCACATGAGATGGCGAACAATATGTGTATTTGTGTGTATGTACGTGTGTACATAATTACTTGACATGTGTCTTTGGCTAGACTGGTAATAGCACATGTTTGTGTGTGTGTATAGTTTAGCATTGCCTATCGTAACGTATCGTCTTTGTTGTTTAGCTTATGTCACTGTATCTGCAAAAGCATCAGTTGCATATCTTTTACAGGATGTCGCAGTCAATCCCATACTTTTGGCTGTTTCTGATTTCTTGGAAAGTTTACGGTCAGCAGTTTGCCATTGCTCTCTAAACGACTGTCACTCATACCATTTTATTAAAACCATCGCAAGACGATCTGCTTCCAGATCGCCAATAGCTGTGTTTCGAACGTAGAATGCTGAATTACTAATTTCATCGTAAACCATTCGCACAGAGCCGGCTTACACATAAAAGAGACTAAATATTAGATAGAAAGGATTGTACTGATTGTTCTCACGAATATAATGATATCTTTTCAACAGCTATCTAAAGGGAATGTCTTTATTTTTCGCACTCAAAACAGACCACTCTACATGGCTTGTGATATAATCATAACGAGATTAGTCAGGCCATACACTAATGATGAAGACGTGTGATCTTATCACAAAGTAACTCTATTAAGCAGTGCTTCGGTAATTCTCTTAAGCACTGCCAAAACCTGAACCGGGATGTTCTTGCATGACCGTAGTAGTTGATGCTTAGTCGCCCACTTTCTCTTTCAATCTCTTCAATTACTTGTGACACACTAGTGGAGGATAAAGGTAACGTCATTCCGGGTGGTCGTCAATACAAAGAACCGTTACAAACAGATAATTTTACAGACTGACAAACGAAAACAAAACACAGATGGAATAATGAAACTTCCAGACAGCGAACTGGGAACATTTAAACACAATCAATTACACACTGATAGACTACACTAATTTAAATTGCTACCAAACTAAGTTTATAACTTCGGAAATCTACTGTAACTCCAATTTTCAGTTTGTCCAAATGACAGTTTACAAAGTGTTCATTTCCTAGCTCACACCTTTTGGGAAACAAAATCGAATACTGTATAATTTGTTTTGATTCGTTTACATCTTTACTGCTTGTGTCATTCTTTTTAAGCTACTATGGTTTTAGTTGGCATATATTCCTGTATCCGAGTTAGTAAAATGTATCAGTTCTGTTACTCACAGTGCTACATTCATATTTGTATAGACTACACACGGGGTTTATACTAAAGGACATCTTTTATTTGGTGAATTACAGATGAATAAAAGATCTCGGATTCGGCTTCTACGACTGTATAAAGATGTGGGTAAGCGGGACATGATTGATACAGGCATTGAAATTGCACCTTAAGAGCAAGTCGCCGCTGATCGCTTTCATGGATGGCAAAGATGAGAAATGAAATAAAGACAAAAGAGAAAATGATTGCATATATGTCACACACAGAGAGTGTGAGATGTCAGATGGTGCGAGATAGTGGAAATTACCATGTATTCACATACATCCATTATGGCCGGGCAATAACCCCACGCAAATTGGTCTGATCGGTCAAATTCGCTACTCCCATGGGGTGTGGTTAGTTTGCCTTTTTTAAAGCACACAGTAACAAACTAACGTCTGGCAAGGTGCCAGTTTAAAGGCTAGAGGCTCGATTTCATTGCACCAGGTATAGGTATATAGTTCAGTCTCTTTCTGCAGGGTGATCTGCGTAAAGCGTCCCAGAAAGTAAGAACTCCCTAGACCCAGCAAAAAACCCCAGGAGTTTCCGAGAAGACTGCACTCGTCAACAGAATGACGGAGTCCTCAGATCACTCATGAGGTGATGTGGTCGATGTCACACCAGCCGCCCTCATTTCCCAAGGCATTTCCTGCTACCTAGTTTAGGCTGGGTCGACCTGGGAGTTCAGGTTATTTTTTTTTTATAATCCGCCTTAATACGGATGTGAACCCAAGAGGATCACCAGACCGTTAGGTAAGCGTCTAGCCACTACACTACCGTGGCTCCTACATTTGACTATTGTATAAACAGTCTTTGTATCGTCGGCTTGAGTGCTAAACCAAAAATGTATACACTAAGGGCTTAACATGTGTCACCAACACATGCAACTGTTATTTAGGTGATATTTTTGATTGTGTGATTCAGTGTATGAAAAAGTGTCCTCAACTGAGGAGTAAGACCTATCCGACTCGTTTCTGTCTTATACTACTAGGAGATACCATAAAAATTAGTTAAGTGTTCCATAAGGTCTGTGGATTAGGGTATTGTAGGATGCAACCAGATCATTAGTTCACATAAGGTCTGTAGATTAGTGTATTGTAGGATACAACCAGATCATTAGTTCACCCGAAAGTGAATGCAGTTTCATAATCCCGACATACCGGGTTCGAAGTTAGCTGCATGCAATATGGGAATCCGGCGTCTTGCGTTGATTTTCGTAAGGGTATGAGTATCGGCCGTTCAGAAAGAAAACGCAAGGTATTAATGTAACAATCGCCTAGAAATTCACAACCTCCAAATAAATGCTGGGGTTCATTGCGACGCCCTGTCAATGACATCCAATTAACTATATATCTTAGTCTAACAACGCCCATGGCAATATCAGCGTGTAACATACTTAACTCTTTGTGCTTCGTTTCTACTCCCGCAGGTCCATGACAAACTTGCTGATTCTGAACCTGGCCATGGCCGACTCGTTGATCATGCTGTTTGGACTGCCCGAGATAGTTATGTTTTTAATGAATAACGGATGGCAACTGGGACAGGCAGCTTGCTCGGCTGACAGAACTGTGCTTGTGTGTGCTCTGTATTGCTCAGTACTCACGCTTGTCGCTGTTTGCATTGAAAGGTAAGCACGATAGACGTATTCAGACCCATTTTTTTTATGTTACCGTTCCCAAACAGATTACGTTTTTTTTTCGCTCATACTGACAAAAATTAGTGTTTTTTTCTGCTTTTAACTCGTATTATTCCGGCTGGTGTGGCTTTCTTGACAGTGAACGCAGTTCACAATTCTGCATACTCGGTTAGAAATTAGCTGCAAGTTATTTGAAAGCAGGCCTCTTGCGTTGTTTTTTCACAATGGTTTGAGCGTTGATCGTTTAGAAAGCAGTAGCGAACTAATGAATTCAAAATAGCCTAGAAAATCGCAGTCCAAATATGCTGGGGATGATTGTAAGTAAAGTCATGCACATTTTTGGAAACTATCTTTTATCCCCCATTATGGCTACCAGTCAACGTGTGGTGTAATGTTTAGAAAGTTATGCCGACAATGCCACGAGCCAGGTCTGGTGACGGTTCGAAACCTGCATTCAGCACATGAGGGGAAATAAACTGGCCACTCATTCCTCCGTGCACTCAGGTCTACAAAATGTGATGGTCTTTACACTTCACATACCCACAACAGCTTCCTGCTGCGGGACTTGTTTTGTGTACAACTACCAGCCGATGACCTGTGCATGAGTTGGCCGTGGGCGTGTGTTAGCTGATTAACTGACATTGGATAATTGATCGTCTTAAGCGACTGTGCTTATCTGCCATGGGCTGATATATTCGTCGAAATCTTGTCACTGCGTTATAATAGAACATGTCTGCTACCGTATTAGTAACTTTTAATTTTACAATATGATATACTCGCACTTCCCATTTTCCGCCATCCAGTTTTGTTTTGTCCAAGCCTACCTATTGTCTGGAACAGAATCTGTTAAACATAAGACGTTAGCTCGTGCAGAAGCCATGTTATATACATACCAGTTAAACAGTAACTTGGCGATAAGATTCTCCCTTCGAATATTTTGTTATGTATTATTTACCTATTCCATTTATTACTATACCTCAGCCATCTAAGTCGTACATTACAGACGCCCTTACTCTTTTCCCAATTTTGTTGAGTAAATATAAATTCTCTACGACGACAAGCAAACGATGATTTTGCGTGACAACTTAAACATTGCTCTTTCATATGTTTTATTTGGTTTACATTAGTATTGAAAACTCCCGTGTGTTTCCGAGAACCATAAGAGAAACACAGAAAAGTGCCACTGAGCAACTACTATGCATGTCGTGGAAGGCGACTTAAGAGGTTTGGAGTGAGATTGGCTCCTCCTGAGAAAATGTTAGCTTTCAAATTCAACCAATCATGATCACGCCTACAAAGGGCTTGTTATATGAGTTGCTTGTGTACCTGTGCTTCGTTGGCAGATTCTTCTTCTTCTGCAATCAATGTTTGATATGTCTTTTACGGCAGTGGTTACGAACGTTCGACTGAGGTCTTCTATAGTCCCCGGGGATTGACTCGAAGGCCTGTTGACCTGATTTTCTCTCTGTCTGGCAAAGTCGGGACAGTCTTGTAGTTCATGCTGACGGGTAATAAACTGAAGAAGAAAAGTGGAAAAACAAAAAATGTTGTCATGGTCCTGTAACATTTCATAATCTACGTGAGATATTTAATTGTAAGAATGTTTAATCATAGTAGGGAGAATAGCCGAACAGTTGCTAAACTATTGTAAAGTCAGACCACAAACTCAACGCATTATGGTCATTTCGGGAGTGATGGCCAACATGTGGCGATACATTTAAATACCCAATCAATTGCAAAAACTGTTCAAACTGATTAATTTGTTTTTACACTCCAATGCGTTTATACAAACGCTATTTACAATTGAGGCCATCTGAATCTTTTATTCTACAATCTATTAAGCCATCGCGTTCCATGCTATTAAGCAACAGCATCATAGATTATCGCAACCCTCAAAGTTGTTGATCACGTCCGTGTACTTTTCCCATTTATAATCTTCGCCAGTGCATTTTGTTTTCTTTTATTTGTTCTTTCATATCTAGTTTCTTCGATATTGTAACGTTCTCGAGTTAGTCTCTCATCATATCATGTTTACTATACTTTTAGCTTACTTCTTCTCCTCCTTCGTTCCTCTTTCGAGGGGAAGTGTATCACACCTAACTCATCTCATAGGTAAGTGTGTCTGACTTCGGCATGCATTTGTGTAAGGTTTACTTCTTCTAGGTAGATTCCATCTAAGGTAATGGCTCTATCTATCCACGGGTGAGTTTTTTTTTTTAATAATGTTGCCAGGGTAGCTTCTTAAAGGCCTGCACTTTACGATTTCCAACAACCGGATTTGTAATGTACGCAACTTGTACACGTAAACTCCTATTTTTCGCCCTTATCGGAGAGAGCTAAGTGTATGATTTCACTACCCAGGCGTTGTTTTAGCTACTACCCTACAGCGGCTGTGCATGTGATGCGACACCCATGTTGTTACAGAACAATCGACACTTGATCGGTGATGTGGTCAATATCGCGCAGGCCGCCTTTACTTCCCAGAACGACTCCAGGTTTCCCTTTTAGGCTGGGTCATTATGGGCGCCCAGTGTCTGAGATACCGATATGTCATTGCACTAATCAATTAACAGCCTGTCTCGGTGGCAAAGGCGTTACGGACGTTGTTCGTAATTCCGCTTACCTGCGTTCGAAACACAGCTGCGACCAATTTGGAAGCAGACCGTGTCTCGCTGGGCTTTAACGTGTTGGTATGGAAGCAGGTCGTTCAAAAAGCAATGGCAAACTGCTTAACGTAAACTTGCCAAGACATCAACAACAACAGTGCTGGTGTTGACAGCGATGTCCTGTAAATAGAATATGGAATAAACAAAATTTTAAAAATCAATTAACAAGCTCCAGAGTAGCCAATGGCTCTCACGCTTGCCAGCCAGTATGGTTTAGAACTCTCATCGAAATGGATTTTTAAAATATGCTCCCAGGTTGTTCCAGCCTAAAACTGGTACTAGAAAATATACTGGGAAGTAAAAACGATCGATATTGATATTAACTATATCTAGTGTGTCGATTAGTCTACACAATATGCACTCCTAAATGTGTAAAACACGGTCCTTTATGTTGACTTTTAATTATTCAATTAAGAGGCTCTCTCTACTTCCAAACAAGCTCTCGAATATGTTTCTATCCTCTCACTGTATTTGTTACACTTTACTCAGAAACTATACATGTGCTATTTCTTGTTACTTTTTATGTTGTCTGTTTATTGCCTAGAACTTACTTGTATAGAGAAAATCAGATTTTATACATCACATGCATACATCAGTACAAATTATATACAATATATTCATACATCAGTGCATATTATACACAGCACATAGATAAATCAGCATAGATTAAATACGGCACATGCAGATTACACTACAGATTATATACAGACATACAGCAGTACTGATTATACATAATAAATACATCAGCATTATAGATTGTTACAACACGGGCACAGAGCAGTCAAGATTATATACAGCTCATACATTCGTCAGTCTATAATTGTATACAACACATATAAACAACAGTACAGATAATATACAACACAGACATACAGCAGTGCAGACTATATACAACACATACATACAGCAGTACATATTATACACAACACATACATACAGTAGTACATATTATATACAACACATACATACAGCAGTACATATTATATACAACACATACATACATCAGCACATATTATACACAACACATACATACAGCAGTACATATTATACACAACACATACATACAGCAGTACAGATTAAATACAACACATACATACATCAGCACATATTATATACAACACATACATAAGTAGTAGACACCTTGCAGTCTTGACAGACCAAAGTATGTGAGTGGAATGTGGCCAATATTCCAACACAATGTCTGGGCAGAGCTTCAGAGATCATGTGATGCCCAAACGACATGATCCCTCCCTCGGCCTAGTCTTGTGTATTCCAGAGGAATGGGTAACCAATACGTCTGGCACAAGGTAGGCTGCAGACGCTGGCGGCTCAGCGTCAATCCACCGAGACCTCGCCACCACGAGCCGGTGGCGAGTTATGGCCAGACCCTGACACCAAAGGGACCCGGCTTAGAGGCGTTCAGCCATGTCCCACAGGTGAGGGCCTTGTACGTGCCCGGACCATGAGGGCGCGCACATCTGTCATCACAAGTGTCCGGACCTGTGGAAAGCGTGCACTATCGTCAGACTCCCCGCCTGACTTATAGCGGTCCCCGCGACCAGCGGGAATAGGCCCGCCATAGCTACCGCAGGAGATATTTCCTGTCTGTTTGCAAGCAAATCTCCCATACTTCCACTGTGCGGATCTCGCGACCAGCGAGAATAGGCCCGCCGGA
>JACEFZ010028419.1:177500-252500 GCA_014155875.1 Cepaea nemoralis | reverse complement strand
ACTAGGCATACCATCAGCTATTCTAGAGAGGCTATTAAAATTATGTACTGCCAACATACAATTCAACTTTCTAAGCAAGTCATACCGCCAAATTGACGGAGTGGCCATGGGGAGCCCACTTGGACCTATTCTAGCAGACATCTTCATGGCACACTTAGAAGAAAAGAGATCCTCAGAAATCAATAACTTGGCCTTTTACCGTCGTTACGTGGACGATATACTAATTATCACCGCAGACGAGCTACAAGCAACGTCGTTCCAGGCCACAATGAACGAGACACATAAAACATCTCTTTATCTATGGAACACGAACACAATGAAGCGTTGCCGTTTCTAGATATCCTAATGAGACGTAGAGCAGACGGCACAATTCAAAGATCGGTGTACCGCAAAGAAACATGGACTGGCCAATACTTAAATTTTCAGAGCTTCGCACCTGTCCAGTACAAACGGGGCTTAGTACGGACCCTGTTTGACCGTGCTAGGAAGATATGCACCCAGGACACACTGACAGAGGAATTTAAAACTCTGAAGAATGCCTTAAACCTGAATGGGTACTCCACAGGATTTATAAAGCGCCACTGCCAACAGCCCAAACCGAAATCAGAAGTAACTACAGTCCCTAAACTCAAAGTATTCATCCAGCTAACCTTCCGAGGAGATGACGTAATGCAACGTCTGCGGGACCGGCTCACCACAGCAGTCGAGCGAACATTCTGTGCTGCAGCTCTAGTCATCAGGTACCGAAACACACCGATCCCAGTCCCAGCAGTAAAAGAACCTGTAGCTTTGTACGCCAAATCAAATTGTATTTACCAATTTACATGCAGATGCGAGGCCATCTACATAGGCAGAACTGAGCGACAGTTACATTGCAGGGTTTCGGAACATATTCCGAATTGGTTGGACAAAATACTACACACAGAAGGATGGTAGCCTAGGCAGGCCGACACACCGGAAAAGTCTGGCTTCATCGGTCGGGAGACATGTGCTCGAGACTGCGCACGTGGTTGAAAGAAACAGTGCCTTCCGTGTGTTGTTCAACACACAAAGTAGTCGATTGTTAAAGTTTGCTGAAGCTATACTAATCAATCTTCGTAAGCCGTCCTTGTGTAAGCAGAAAGACATGTTAGTCAGTTTAAAATTACCGTGGTAGACAATCGACATTACTGTGCGAACATGTGTATATTTCAGTTTGAAGGATTTATCTAATTAATTCACGTAAGTTGTGTGATTTCTGCAGTATGTACCTGACGAGATGCAGCGAAATATGCCAGGCAATAAATCGTGCAATCTATTGTTTGTGTCTTCGTTATTCAAATTCATCACGGGAAAACATTGTTTTGAATATAACAATTAGTTAAACAAATTACCAATGTGTTCAGACTATCCATAAATAATTCAGAATATGGTGTTTGTGGTATCATTATAGTGGATTGGTGATTTTGAGACACAGGACATTCACATATACTAGGTAGTGATGTGAAATTGCAGTGATGTAAAATTATAGACAATAATATGATTTTACATCAACATATACGATACAATACGTAACTTAAGACGTTACTTGTAAGACATGAATACATGTCTCAGTATGAGATGTTGCCTTTTGTCAGCTGAAACAGTGTTTGTTTGTTTGTTTGTTTGTTTTTTGTTTGTTTGTTTGTTTGTTTGTGTGTTTGTTTGTTTGTTTGTTTGTTTTTGCGAAAGGTAAGTCTTTCCTCCACCAATTTGCGCATCGTTGTCACTGAACATGATCGTGTAGCCTGGTGCTCTGTTAGTGACGTTGGACGTTGGATGAAGAATGACTTGCGCGATGACTTGGATTAAAGTGAGGAAGAGTTGCGCAATTCGTCGACCTCACTCTCTCGCCTGAGTCCATCTGAGTCCAGTGGCAAGACAAGTCGAGACGATTGGAGACGAATACAGGTGCAGTGGATGACCAGGGCGCTCTACGTGCCTTGCCGTGCTCATTACGTTCCACAACGCTTTGCAGGTAAACGCCGTCTTGCCCGTTGAATCAGGAATGATTTCTTCCGCGCAGTCTGCCGAATCCTGTCTTCACATGCTGGGTAGGCATACCCTAGTTTACCTCTTGGTTTGACACTAAATCGGATACCCATGCCTGGTTTAGCCAGCCTCTCACAGCTGTTGCCCGGGGGGTGGCCGCTGTCGCATGCTGACAGCTACTAGGAGCCACAGGCACGAGCTGGGTGTCAGACTTGGACCAGTGGGGGATGGGTCCTGAAAGGACATGAGAGCCATCCTTACCAAAGGTGCTACCAATGCCTGACACCCCGTACCCCCCCCCCCCCTGTTAGTAATATAGCTAGAAATAGACGATCAAGAATGTGTAGTTTCTAAGTTCTACGCAAATAAAATCCTGTCTATACATATACAAGCATAAACATATACAAACACAGTGATACTGTCTGGCAATGTTTCTCATCCAGATTCACTGTTTTTACGCCATTCCCCCCCCCCTCTCTCTCTCTCTCTCTCTCTATCTCTCTCCTCTCTCTCTCTCTCTCTCTCTCTCTCTCTCTCTCTCTCTCTATCTATCTATCTATCTATCTATCCTCTCTCTATCTCTCTCTCTCACTTTGTAGAGTCGGAAGGACTTTTCCGTAGTCGAAACGGTCCCGTCGTTACATTCACTGCCTTCTCTTATCGGTCCAGTCATAATGTAGGGGTGTCTTAAATCCATATCTTTTCCTACAGACACCATACAGACCACAATTATTTCACTCGCACGGGGTTTCTCTTCATCATACCGGCACATGATATAGTACAGCCGCTCCTTTGTGAAAGTGGTTGACAAATTAAGTGTTCAAGATTGTTAATACACATGTAACTCTTAACAATGGGCAAACCATTTGAAGAAAACTGCGTGTAGGGTAACAGTATATAAAGCTATAACAGATGAACAAGTAAACAGAAGGAACAGTACCTTGACGCCACGGAGATACTGTTTTGTAGAAGAATGCCGAAAGTTCTTTGGACAGCTTAATTTGGTAATTTACGTGCTTTGAAAGAGGCTAAGACACGTAACAACTTATCACATACACAATAAAACGGCAGTCGTCATTTTAGCCACATTATGAGAAGATAACAACTGAACACGTTGAGACAGCTGAAAAGAATTACTGAAAGAGGGATAAAGGAAAACAGCGAGAGAAGATTTTTGACAGCCTTTCGTCATGGCAAAAAAATGTGACAAATGATACATGCTGATGGAGATCGCAAGATGTGGAGAAGCATGAACTCCCCATGCCAGCCGGAGTAAAAATTGATGGTGACAATGATAATGATGATGATGATAATATTACTAGAAGATGGTTAGTGTCCTCTTCTGAACGAATCAGTTCAGTATTATATCGTTACTGCCAGATGTTTGCACGTATAGACAACGAAATGGTTCCCACACAGAGCTTTCATCGCCACACTTCTTGCTTTCCGCGACATTCTTAAATAGACATTTATAACGTAAGTTATAACCCAGCAACGATAGTTAATTTTTATTGATTTTCTTCATATCCCTGAGCAATTTTTGTGTTAATTTGTTTCTAATTATTAGAATGTCTCTTTTTTTTTTGTTCAGATTATTATTTTCTCTCAACGATTAGCACTACATCTCAAACGCCTCTAACCATATCTCACAAATATGTTTTATTGTCCATGTTTGTGGCCTGTCAAGTGCCATACGCTGTATGCGTGTACGCCGGATTTTGATTCGTAATTTGATATTCAAACTCTTTTTGTCAATGCAATTGTAATTTTCATGTCATTTTCGTAGAGTGCACCTTCCATTATCCAATGGCATACATAGCAATATTATACGAGATTTGTTCTATATTCTTTTCTTCTATTCTTTTTTTTTTCAACGTAGATTGTTAAGGATAGCATGGACGGTTAAGAAGACCAATATTCAGATACTGTGTTGATTGCGTCCTGAGCCGATTATTATTATATAACGGCAAAATAATGTAGATAGACATAATATTTAGCATTATTAGTGAACACTGAACAATAGTTTAAACAGTTTTAGCTGTGCATCTGGAGGAAGTGGTCGATGGTTTGTTACAACTTGATGGCCGGTTCAACAAGGATGGTGGGGCCGAAGTTTGCAGGTGATCAAGAAATTGTCTTCGAAATAAAATGCCACTTTGTTCTAAATTTTGCATTATTCTAAAGCTCTCCTTCCATTTAATTAGTGCCTCCTATCCTACACTGGGGCCGATGATTCATTTGATGTGCATTTTCTCAGTATGTGATGAGTACGGCACTGTCTCATCTTATGCTTAGAAGTGTTCTGCCTCTTCCGCTCCATCATGTTACGCATAATCCCAGAACGCCAATCGTATAGTATTTATCTCTTACACCACATATGCTGTCTTTCTCAGGTTTATGCATAGTTCTAGCATTCAAGGTGCTACTACTAGAAATTGTCCTATGTGAAGGGAAGAAAATCAGGATTTAAAATTGTTTTGGCTTTCTCCATTTCGCAATTCATTTTCTAAAAGAGTTTTCAAGAAAAACAATAGCAGACTAGCTTCATACACTTGCCAGTACACAATTAATCGACAACTCACAGAATAGAAGGTAACCTAAGTAAATGGGTGCTATATAGGAGCAGGTTCGACTCGTAGGAGAAGTCTCGTGCACTTGGCTATGCACTCAGTTATATTGACCACATTTAGTATCATTCATGTGACGGTGGCATCAAATTTGTGTAATATTTGTTTTGTTGATGTTTATTCATATGTGTCCGTTCGTATAATTAGTTTTTAATTACTATAACAACGCCAAACGAACACGTCCGTCTTGCTCTGTTAAAGAAGGAAAACCTGGCAACGACCGCAACAAAACTGAACAAAGCGATATCTCAGTTATATATTCATTGAGTGCCCACCTGGATCGGAAACACAAAAGCCGTGGTTCGCCCTGTGTGAATAGTTGGTTTGTGCGCAACTTTGCCTATGTAAAACCGACTAGCTTATGCCTGTAATGTTAGAACTCTCCTGGGGTTCTGTTGGTGTTGCAACTCATACTTATGTTCGTGTCACAACTATATCCTTATAAAGTGCCTTATTTATGTCTGTGTGAAAGTTTTCCATATGAAAGTGTAAAATAGTTTTGTTAAGGTGTCTCGCTTTTGTTAATTGTCACGTTCTTCTCCGTTTAAGTGTGTAAACATTCAGTTGTGGTACTTGGTGTACCCTATAGAATTAACCTAGAGGACTTGGTCTGGTGATTTGCAAGGGACCACCCATTGTTAATGTTTGTTGTTGCAGTGATGCGTTTTATGCTTCAATGTTTGTATGAACATCAGTTATCCCTAAAGCTTTAATGTGATAAATAAAGAGTTTGTGTGTGTGTGTGTGTGTGTGTGTGTGTTGTTTATGATTTTTTATGTTAATCCGTGTAAGTTTAACTTGTACATTAACTGTTGCTGTTAAAGTCTAATTGTTTAAGCCTTTGACTGGGTTTTAACATGATAATTTATGTGCCTGAACATCAATAATGTTTTTTAAACCTCTGTCTCCAGAATCCTACAGTCGTTTTCCTTATTACTTTCACTTTTCTTGGAGTTGGGGGAGGTTAGAGTGTTTCTCTGATTTTACTCGTTTTCTCCTCATTGGCTCGAACGTGGTCAGCGTTGTTCTGTTTTCCTCATATCACCGTAGGAAGTATATTAGTAGTAGTCAACACTCCACACTGTTATGTAATATTACTTATCTCTTTTGTTCTCTCAATTTCATTACCATATAATGAGAATACAGCAGCGGCTGTGGCTATGGTTTTAGTGAAACGAAGTTTCACAATTCCCGACATACAGAGTCGTGGGTTGTAAATCAGCCGTAGGAGTAGTAGTTTAGAGGCTCTACCCATATCATTTGGTGAATACTATCAACAAAATACTAAGAACAATTTTTAATTTATTTATTTATTTATTTTTTCTTTAAGGTGTTAATGTAAAGATTACGGATATTACTGGTTGTAGTGAGTATGGCTTAGTGTCATTCGTTCTTAAGGGGTGGGTGAGTGAAGGGTTACCAAGATAAGTGCTTTCTAATACTATCATCATACGGGTTACAGCTCATTAACGGAAAACCTTTAAAACGTAAAGATGGTCGCTAGTACTGGTTGTAGTGGGTATGGCGCAGTGTTATTCGTTGTGAAGGAGTGGATAGCGGTTATTAGTGATATGTAGAGAACCGTTGTAGTTTAAACACTATCGTCATACAGGTTAGAAATGAAAACCTTAAAAAGTAAAGGTGGTCGGTATTATTGGTTGTAGTGGGTATGGCTTAGTGTTCTTCGTTGCTAATGGATGGGTAGCGGTTATTAGTGATAATATTAGTGATAGGCCAAACTTTAAAAAAGTAGGAAAATGTGTTAATCAAAGGGGAAACAATATTGCCGAGTAAAGAAATACTTGGTCTAAATTTATAAAAAGTAGGAACATTTGTTAGCCAAATGGGAAATATATTGACCAAGTAAACAACTATTTTCAAGCAAACACACCCACCCCTTACAACCAGTAATAACCATAATCTTTTCATTAAAACTTTAAAGAAACAAAAATAAATAAATATATAAATATTTTTTTTTAAAGGTGAGATAACAGTGCAAAAAACACTCGATTATTTATTCATGAATTATATCCCGCTCATCCTTCTTTGCGATTACTAAAACCGACCGCTCATCCCTGCATCTGCCACTCCTCCTTCGTTGTTCTTAGTATTTTGTGGATAGTATCCACCAAATGATATAGGTAGAGCTCCTATATTACTACTCGTAGGACATTTGTTAGCAGATCACTTTGCCTTGATTTCGATGGTATGAGACGTTATCAGTTCACAAAGTTATGGCAAACTAGTTAACGTAGACTTACCTTGTAAATTACAAACAGCCAATAAATGCTGGAGATTGTAATGTCCTGTAAAAGGATATACAATTAACTTTTTTTAAAGTGAGAAACACAGGAAACGCATGTGACAACTTGCTGTAATTAGTTCAGGGTAACTGTGGTAATGCAGTGTTCAGCACGCGTGGCTGCGGCCCATTGGTCACTTCTTCGAATCTCTTCGCGGCCGTGATTCTTTAAAACAATTAATATGTCGACCCAGCTTAAAATGGGCACAAGGAAACGTTCTGGGAAGTAAATACAGATGGCCGGTGTGATAATGGATACATTACCCATGACGTGCAGATTGGTCAGTAAAAATATGGTGCCAGGAGAATATATCCAATGCACCTTGAGGTGGATAAACGGGTACTTTATTTTTTAAAGAGTCCTTTTCACTTCTTTTTGTTTACGAGTACTTAACCATATAATCGACGTATCCCTGGCATAGGGGTTAACGTCTTTCTCCGTAATTCAGTATATTCTCGTGAGTAAAGTAACTTGCGCGAGGATCGGTACCGCGTTGGTAACTTAGAGGTATGTGAGCCAGTCGATCAGAAAGCAATGGCAAACTACTGAGCGTAATATTGCTTAGTACATCAAAATCAGCTGAAAATGCTGATGTTGACTGCAACGTCCTGTAAGGGATATGAAAAAAAACCATAAAATCAGTACATATCAAGTTGTAGGAGAGGGTCCTTCACTCATTTTTTAAAACTTAATTATCTCGGGCCAAGCAAAACCAGAAGATTGTGTGAACTTTTCGCTCACAAAGGACGATGATTACTTTGATTTCACATATCTTGAAATAACCCCGTGGCACGTGACACGAAAGGACAATATGGATATAAAGCCTTGCTTTGAAGCGGCGTAGTCTTCGCCCACCGACTATTTTAAGAATCACACAGTATTCGCACATTAATGAATCTTTCTTGTGGCAAAAAAAAATGGACAAACGGGGAATAATAAAGGTGTTGAGAGGCAGACAGAGGTGAATGTGTGGATATCAATAACCTCTATAATCATCGCCTTGCCGATGTTGTTTCTCTCCACAGATCTTCGGTTGTTCTTGTATTTCATTTTTGGGGGGGTGTTTTGGATCAATTGTTCTGATAGTCCATGCCGTGTGGCGTTGGTGATCATGTATCTGTACATCTGTCTCGTGTATTGCTCATCATTTCTGATACTAATGTTCCTCCATGACATGGGGCCAAATTGCTCAGCATTTTGTATCAAAGTTCCAATATTTCCGTTGTAACGGCATACTCCAGCTTTGCCCTTTCTCACGACAAACCCAAATAGATGTAGACTATCCCCTTCTGATGCGAATAACCAGTTCTCTTTGTGAGATAACTTCATTCAAGATATCTCCATAACTCTTTATATCCGTCTACGACGTTATGTAGATCAGTTATGTTGATGATATAATCCAAGCTATCGTCTTCGTCCACTTCTCTATGCCTGCCTCTACCTATCCTACCGCTGACCTTTCCAGTCATTACGATGTTCTCATATATATATATATATATATATATATATATATATATATATATATATATATATATATATATATATATATATATATATATATATATATATATATATAATTATATATATATATACACACACATGTTGATAATATTCTCGTGTATCTGTGTTTACAAAAACCTCCAGCAATATGTGCAATGTGAAATTTAATCCCACGAGAATTGATGCCGTATGGATATGTACTGCCAGGCCTTCACATGTGATACCAGGTCGTGCACTGAACAGGAACTCACTTCACATATCCTAATGGCATCCTTGAACCAACACTGGTCACGCTAACGAGGTCAGGATGGATCATTATCTCCACTACGATAAAGCCTTCCCGGGGGCTAGAAACACTGAGCGATGCAAGAGTGCACAGGAGTCACAGTAATTCCCTATGATGGGCGTACATGACCAGTGTCCAGTTCTAGCGAACGCCGCCTGGAGAATTCAGGAGTATCCTTAGAATGCGCGTGTTGTATGTCTACTGAAATATAATCACAACAGCACAAGCCTTCAGTTTCACACTATTAAACAAATGGGTGCGAAGAGGTTCTTAACAACTACAAGTCTTCACATACACTACCCATGAATTAACATACTCACCTGGTAAACTCGACAATGGAAAATACATACACAGATACAAAATTAATGTGTCTACCAAAGTCTTCATCAGCATAAGACAATAAAAGAACAACAAACATAATAAAACTACTCGGCAAGAAAACTGGGATATGATCATCACAAATAAATAATTCTCATGTTTCAACAAATACACGAAGCCCGTTGTTTGTAGTATTCTTTATGTAATTGTTGGTTATTTATTTGAGGTTGTGATGTTTCAGTTTTGTGTATTTGTTGATTATTTATTTGAGGTTGTGATATTTCAGTTTTATTTATTTGTTGATTATTTATATGAGGTTGTGATATTTCAGTTTTATTTATTTGTTGATTATTTATTTTAGGTTGTGATATTTCATTTTTATTTATTTGTTGGTATTTTTTTGCGGTTGTGATATTTCAGTTTACAATCCATCCATCTATCATGTACCATGCCGATAAGCGTTGGCGGTCATGTTCTGCCATCTCACTCGATCGCCAGAGTCGTGGATCAGCTCCGTGTTTCTGTCTCGACCATGCCACGTGGCCAAGCCATCCAGGTATTTACTTCTCAGTCTTCCCCTTGGTCTCTTTCCTTCGATCTTGCCAGTTGTCACCAAGTTCTCCAATTCATTTCTTCTCATAACATGCCCAAAACATTTTGACTGTCTACGTCTAATGTCTCCAATCAGTTTAGGATCTTCATTTGTTTCTTGTAGGACTTGTTCATTGGTTATTCTCTCTGTCCATGGTATTCTTTGCATTTTCCGCAAAAACCATATTTCCACAGCCATCTGATGTTTTTCAGCTTGTCTGCTCATTGTCCACGCTTGACATCCTTATAAATAGTTTTAAATAGAAAACAAGTATTCTTGCTTGTATTTATTTACTTATTTATTTAGTTTGTTGATCCAGACTTTGCTCGAAATGTTCGCTTGCATGTGTTTACTTTCGTCGACCATGCTAGGTACATTTCATGTTCAGTCGTTTTCTGGTTTCGGCTTGGCAGCAGTCACTCATTTTGTGTGATACCACACCACATATACTAGATCACCTCATCTTAAGGTTGGCTTATAATTTCTCTTCCATGCCACACATCTTTCGCAGAAAATACTCTACAGCTCACATTATCGACCCACATAGCATTGCTTGAATATAATCACACTCAGTCCTGAACCTTACTTTTGGTAAGAATATGTACTAACCGTAATACAACAACGGAATTCTATGTACGCCAATTAGTGCATATACATCGGGAGGCATAATACACTTAAGCTTACTTTGCTCTGAGGGCGGGGTAAGGGTTAAAGCCCTACACTGGTCAGTTGGACTTCAATGGTGACTTCTCGTTCAGAAAACAATGCTAAACTCATCATCATCAAATGCCATGTCAGCTGCCATAGGCGTTCATGTCTCTCCAAACATCTCGGTCTTTGGTGTTCTGGATCAACTCTGCTGCTGATAATCCTCTATGCCACCGGCTCAATCCATCCAGCATCATTTCTCTTGGTCTGCCTCTGCCTCTCTTCCCCCTCGATCTTTCCAGTTGTAACGATGTTATCCAATGCCTCTTTTCTCATCATGTGACCAAAGTAAGCTGTTTGTCTCTTTCTTATTGTGCATATAATGTTCTAGTTTCATTAGCCTCTTTCGGGTAATCGTCGTTAGTTACTCTGAAAGTCCAAAGAATTTACAACATTCGTCTTAAGAATAAAATTTGGTGGAACTGCGGTAAAGCTGTGAAAATGTTCGTCTTAAGAACCACATCTCTGTTGCTTCCAAGTTCTTCCTAATTTGTTCATTTACATTACAAGATTCATTTCCATACTGCAAAAGCAGGTTCTATATAGCACTTCAGCACTCTCTTTCTTACATTCAGTGCCAGTGGCTTATTGCGTAAGATAATTTTCATTTTCTGAATTGCAGCTTGTGCTTGGCCTATTCTGCACTTAATCTCTGTTTTGCACCTTCTTTCTGATGTTATAAACGCCATTAGGTATTTAAAATTGTCCAGTTGGTTAAGAATTTTCCCTTCAATTTTCATTTCACATTTTGGTGTCACATTGTTTCTTTAATATGATATTCAAGGAAAGTCCTTTCTTTGTAATCTCCGTTACTACAATGTACAACAATTGTAGATCTTTTGCATTATCCGCCATCAATAACTGTGTCATCAGCATAGCGTATATAGTTTTTATAATAACCTCCGATTAGTATTCCCGGCTTCTCTTTGACCTCTCTCATTATTACTTCGCGGTAGAGGGAGAAGAGATGCGGTGACAAACAACATCCCTGTCGTACTCCTAGCTTTATTTGTTCATAATTGCCCTCTTTATTGCTCATTTTAATTGCTGCTACTTGGTTCCACTAAATATTTTTTTTTTTATTATTCTGAGATCTTTCCCATCAATGTTGATATCTTCCAACATTTTAATTAGTTCATCATATTTTACTTTATCAAATGCCTTGGTATAATCTATGAAGCACAAATATATGTCTTTCTGTGTCTCTGTTGGTCTTTCTATTAGTGTTCGTAATGTATGTACTGCATTATTTGTACCCTTTCCTTTCACAAATCCATACTGTTCTTCGCGGGTTTTCTTTTTTGTTCTTCTCATTATAATTCTGAGTAGAAGCTTATTAACATGGATTATGAAGTTAATTGTACGAAATTCTTCGCATTCAATTGCTCCTGTCTTTTTTGGTGTAGTTATATATACATATTTCAGCATATTAGATGGTAAATATCCACTCCTGTAAATATCATTTAACATTTTGGTTAATATATCTACTTCAAATTCCCCCAGTACTTCTAATTCATTCTTTTATTGTGATTCCATATGACCTAGGTGTTTTTCCTTTCGTTATATGTTTGACAGCGTCAGCGACTTCTTCATTCAGAATAGGTGGACTTCTAAGTTACTTTCATCAGTTAATTCTTCCTTTCCTGTATCATATAATTATCTTTTATACCCATCCCCCATCTTCATTATAGCCTCATCCTCCAATAATATCTTTTCTGTTTCTGATTTCAAACACCCTGTATTTATTATTATTTTTCTTCCTGTGAGCTCACTGATATGTCCGTGCATATGTTTTGCATCTTTAATAGAATTTAATTCAATTTTCTGGCACTCCTTGTTTAACTGACTAACTTTCTTTTGCCTTCACACTTTGCCTTCTCTTATATTTCTTTATTTATCTTATCATAGTATTGTTTGTCTTCTAACAGTACTGGAGAGTTTTGGTCATAAACCATAACTTTGGGAAGGTAAAATCCCAACTGCACCTCCCCGTGGTAAAGGATGGAAACACACCACGGTGTCGCTAACGCAGCACGGGGGACCGAGTATCCACTGTAATAAGTGGACAACTCTGCAATTGAGCAGAGCAGGGCAATCACTTGTCCTGACAGTTGGAAATGGCTGTTATAGGCAAAGTTAAAAGACCATCATGTGGATGTGAAAGTCAAGGGGAAACCACCACATTATCTTCTCAAGACTTCATGGCAAAACATATTTCAGAGTTAGTGAACGACGTTAATGGCTGTCTTAGGACATCCGCGTCTGGTAGGGACAGTCATGAGTCACAGGTGACACAAGACCGTCATCCAGCTACTGATGGCAAAACTCTCTCTCTCTCTCTCTCTCTCTCTCTCTATATATATATATATATATATATATATATATATATATATATATAAATATATATATATATATATATATATATATATATATATATATATATATATATCATTGGCACCTTGCCGTCTTGACAGACGATAGTTTGTGCTTTAAAAAGGCATAACTTTTAACTATGGCGGTAGCGAGTGTGACTGATAAGGCCAATTTGCGCTGTAAATGTCCGTTCACAGTGGGTGCATGTGAACACGTGGTCATTTCCACCATCATGCACCATCTTACGTCTCAAACGCTTGGTGTGTGACTTTTCTGCAATACAAAGCCTGGGCTAAAATATAGAGATCATGTGTTGCCCATGCAGCATGACCCCTCTCTCTGCCTGCCTAGTTCACTCCAGAGGAAAGGTAACACCCCTACATCTGGAACAAGACAAGCTGCAGAAGCTGCCGGATCAGCAAAGCAATGCTCTAACTGTCCGCCTGTCGGAGCTTCGATCCTAGACCAGTCGCCAACCAAGGCTTAGGGCCTGGTCTGCCCTGCCATGACAATTTTGTCTTTAGCTTGCATTTCCAGGGTAAGGCTTGTACCCTCCCAATTGCGCTCTTCCGCCCGAAGCCGTTGGCACAATGTGGGGTGTTGGGTTTGGTAAGCGCCGCCCAACGTTCGGCGCTAACAGAAACCAGGTAGTACCGTCTACTGTTATACGGTAGCTCAGTCATATCTGACTAAGACCTGACAGCTATATATATATATATATATATATATATATATATATATATATATATATATTTCCGCGTTTCCATCATGTTTCAGAATGTTGCGGTCAAAATCTGCATCTTTCAGATGTATGTTGATTTCTAGGCTAGATTACGCTCATCAGCACGCCACGACTTTCTGAGCGTACGGCTCCATACTCTCATAAGTCCCTGGCGCGACTCGAACCGCTTTCAATTCTCGTGCGCCCACGTCAACCACATGAGTATTCGGGGTTACGGAAAAAGTTGCTAACCTCTCGACCAGGGAGACCGGCATTATATATATATATATATATATATATATATATATATATATATATATATATATATATATATATATATATATATATATATATATATATATATATTAAAACACTAATAGAAACGTCAATAGCGACACAGAAAGAAATATATAAGGCATTTGATATAGTAAAACATGATGAACTAATTAAAATGTTGGTAGATCAATGGGTACAATGGTACAATGGCGACAAAATGACGCGTTACTTGTCGGGGGGACGCTATTTAGTGTTTTCCTTTGGATTTCGTGTGATTTCCTATGGATTTCCTATGAATAGTGTTTTCCTGTGGATTATGTGATGTTATTTTGTGTACTTTTATCGGAATTTTTCAAAAGAAGCCACGGAAGGCAGGTGGAGGATGACATTTTGAGGGCAGCCGACAGATTTGCTGGTCATGGTCTCGAGTTTCACGACGGCAGGCAGAGGAACTCTTCTTGAATCAATGGATGCGATCTCCGACCAGTACGGTCACTGCCATAGAGGAAAGCAACGGCAAACTACCTCTTTAAAAGTGCCTAGTATATCATGATTCGCTTAAAGACTGATCATCGCAAGACAAGGACAGAGACGTTAAAATTAGCAACATGGAACGTTAGGACGTTAAACGACGACGACAAATTAGAGAGCATAAAACAAGAAATTGAAAGGGAAAAAATTAATATTTTAGGGATGTGCGAAACGAGATGGACAGGATCAGGCATCAAGATAGATGAAGATTTCAAGATTATTTATTCTGGAGGTGAAGATCGTCATAGGGGAGTGGCAATTATTTTGGACCGGAAAACATCAAAATCTGTTCAAGGATATTGGGCCGTGTCGGACAGAGTTCTATTAGTTAAATTAAATGGCAGACCTTATAGCATAAATATTATTCAAGTATATGCCCCAACAGGAGAATCCAGTGAAGATAGTGTAGAAGAATTTTATAATGACATAGTTCTGACATTCATTCGTTGAATGGAATCAATATCTGACTGTTGTAAGAACTTAGCAAAAGGGGTAGGTACTGTCGACACAACTTTGTCCATTACTATTAGCTCTTCAAGTTTTTCATAACTGTTACCTACTTTAGCCGCCTTAGTCCATTTTTTTAAATGTGCTCTGCACGTTAGAAATGTAGTCTAAGAACGTTTCAGTTGCTTTTGGTTTAATCTGTGAAAATTGAATTTGGTAACCAGTAGCGTCCAAAAGAAAATGTTGCATTATCCTATCGTGTATGTACTGGTAATTGTTTCTAAGATCAGTAGGTATGGATTCTATTACTTTTAAAGGCTCCCCACTCAGATTCCTCATGTAAATCATTGCCCAATCCTCTAAAGGTATTTTCTGTGTTTTTAGTTGGAACTCTATATTTTCAGTCCATGCGCTGATTGAATCACCTACCGTATATGGTTTAATGAGGCCTTTGTATTTACTGAATTTGTTTTGTTCTTCGTGGCTCTTTTGTTTGCTAGAGGCTATTTGTATGTTAGAATCTACCTCCATTTCCTTCATCTTTAGCTTAGTAGCCTCCTCGATCTCTTTCATTTCTTTTTGATGTTGTCTTTCTAATGCTCTTTCATCTCTGTCAAGAGCAGCTTTTCTTTCTGTTTCTTCTTTATACTTTTGGTCTGCCCATTTTTCTAGTTTATCTCCAGTGTGGCCCATGGCGATGCCCGCCTGGATACATTCATTTAGTGACGCCATTTTGTGGCGTTATGTTACTCCACAATGATAATATCATAATATGCACAGAATAGTATACAATAATGTGTTAGTACATGTACATCATTTGCTGGAAAGGAAGATGCATGATTACGTTAGAGCATATCGAAATATTCGGAAAATATACTCATCTAATTTGTTGGACAGTGCGGTACTTGGGATGTTCCACCGCAGTCTTTCACACTACACACTGGTTTGATTTGCTGACACACGGCTGCGTTCTGGTTGGTAGAGCAGCAAAATTAGACACACGCTTACGTTGTAAATACAAGCTCACAATTCATCATATTTTATCAAATATTTCATATTTCATAACGATGTTACTATACTTTCCTATTTCATGCGATGGGTGAATGAGAATGTGATAAATAGTGATAGATGGTATTAATGATGAATGATATGATCGTCTGAATGATTGTTAGATGATAAGTGAGATGATTAGTCGTATGGCCGTCAATGTCGTCTTGTCTTCGCCGTTTGCCTCTGGCGTACCTTCGTTCTAGGCTGCAGTTCGTCGCTACTCTATTTAATGATTTCGTAGAATGGTGACATTGATGGCTGTATGCAATGAAATGTACACGCAATGAAATGTAACACGGTGGTTACGATGGTGATGTTCACTGATGATCTTATACATTTCAATTGCTTTTAATAAAATCACACACTTTCTTATAATATTGGTAGAATTTCACACTTTACCGATCTAATTTGTCTCACTTGTGGTTCACACTCCACAAATTTTTGGCGATCGTATAATTCACCACAAGCAAAAAAATTTAATTTATAGCATGTATCACAATAATATTTGTATTACTTTGCAATATATCATACATCACAAATGTCGAAACGTGCATTGAACTAATTCTGGCACAGAACTTTGTAATATTTATCGATAGTTAGCGTTCGTTTAGTGGTTATAATACCACTTGCATGTTGGCGTTAACTGCTTGTCGAACATTACTACAACTGCCTGCTATGGCTGTTCAGAAAACGTTCACTGAAATCTGACAGTAATTGTACTGCTGGCGTTCGTTCATTGTGTTCTGACCTTAATTCGCAGCTTGCGTTGGTTCTTTGACCATTCTGACACCAATTCGGGGTCTAGCCTGTCAGCGACCTGTGCGCTGCAGCTTTCAAGACTCCGCTACTTTCGCACTGCACGAAATAACAATTCATGACATTTGCGAAAGGAATGCAATTTATTCAGAGCCGACATGTGAATGGCTCTACAAGCATTAGGCTTCATCATGGTTACACAATATGAATATATCAACGTGATGATAGGTGATGCTAGCATTACACAATCTAAATGATATAGCCCTAAGTTTGCCTATGGCATAGAAAGCTATCGTATTGGTCAAGGATACGTCCGACCTCTCTACCGTCTCCAGTCAGTCTGTCCCGCTACACATAGCGTGGACCAGCACGGGCCCTTTTCCCTCCGTGCAGTTGCTACTATTGCGTGCCTGGACTGGCCAGCACGCTGGCTGGTGAGTTTGAGTAACCTGACATATCACGGTTACCAGCAACCCAATTGCTTGGGGAAAGCCCTCGCTCATCCGTACTCTTTGCCCTCTGGTCCGATACAAATGTGTCTCCCTGCGAGGTATTAATAGCAGTCGGTGTCTTCCCTGTCTGGGTGTCTCTCTACTAGCCTAGTGTTAACTCCTTACTCCTGTAAGGGCTTATTGGGGATGCTGACAGTCTGCCTTAAAGAAATGTAAAAATTCAGAAATAAACATCATAATAGGGGACTTCAATGCAAAAGTAGGAAATCAAGGGGATAGATACACAATAGGAAACTATGGTTTAGAAGAGAGAAATGAAAGAGGATACAGACTCGTGGAGTGGGCAAAAGAACAGGAAATGATTGTAGGAAACAACCTAGAAGATTATGGACATGGAGGAGTCCTGATAGCAGGATTAGAAGCCAGATTGACTACATTCTCATTAGCAGAAGATTTCGAAACGCGCTAACAGTAGCAAAAACAGTTCCCAGTGCTGATTGTTAGAGTGACCACAGACCACTCACAGGAACATTGAGGATAAAGTTGAAGAAAGTCAAGTATATAACAGGAAACACTAAATATGACTTGTGTACATTGAGTAATGACAAGGAAACTCAAAACAAATTCAACATAGAAGTACAGAACAGATTTGAAATATTGTCTGATCTAGAGATATTATTCCAGGATGTGGATGATCAATGGGAAACGTTGAAGAATTCAATCAATGTGGCTGCAGAAACAACTATTCCAAAATTAAAGAAGGTGGGTCGTAAGAAATGGATGACTGAAGAAATTTTACACCTCATGGAAACAAGAAGACTCAACAAAAATAATTCTGTCAAATATGAAGAAATTCACAGACAAGTCAGAATATTATGTAAGGAGGAAAAAGAATCATGGCTTGAGGAAAAGTGCTTAGAAATTGAAAACCAACACAACAGTCAAAATACCAAATTAGTGCACAAAAGAATTCAGGAACTTACTAATAAAAGAACAAATACATCAACAGGGTGTATAAAAACTAAGATGGCAAAATCATAATAGAAAAAGACAGATTGCTACATGTATGGGCAGATTATGTGAAAACCTTTATGAACGACAACAGAGACGAACATATGATATTAGATTTAATAATGAAGGCCGCCAATTTTGGAGATGGAGGTTCGAAATGTTCTGAAGCATATGAAAGCTGGCAAGGGCCCCCGGTGCAGATAACATCACAACAAGAAATGATTAAAGCTTTAGAAGAATTTGGACCTAGAGCAGTCACCAGACTGCTGAACACATTATATGATACTGGAGATATACCTCCTAATTATGTAACTCTGTATTATTGCAATCCCAAAGAAATCAGGAACCTTGGAATGTGATCAACATAGAACAATTAGTATAATGAGTCACATCACAAAGATTTTGCTAAGAATTATCATGCAAAGAGTGAGGAAGAAGATACAACCTGACATAGGGGAAGAACAATGTGGGTTTGTAGAAGGAAAGGTACAGTAAATGCTGTGTATATGCTGCGAACAGTTATTGAACGTGCTATAGAAGTAAACAAGGACATACATCTTTGCTTTATTGACTATACAAAGGCTTTTGATAGAGTTAGACATGTCAACATGGTGGATATGCTTGCAGATTTACAAATTGATGGGAAAGACATTAGACTTATAAAAAACATATATTGGAAACAACAAGCTGCAATAAGGATTGATAATGAAGTGGGACAGTATCAGCCAATTAAGAGAGGTGTTAGGCAGGGATGTGTGATGTCTCCAGACCTTTTTTCCCTATACAGTGAAAATATTTTCAGAAATGTAGAGGATATAAATGGAATCAGCATTGGAGGACGAAACATCAATAACATTAGATATGCAGATGATACAGTATTGATTGCAGACAATGAGCAGGACCTGTAACAATTAGTAGATGCGGTTGTTGTACACAGTGAGCAACTGGGGTTAGAATTAAATTGTAAAAAGACTCAGGTTATGGTCGTCACTAGGAGGGAAGAAGTGCCAAAATGGGATATACAAGTAAATGGAAATATTCTTCAACAAATGAATCGGTACAATTATCTTGGAACAGTCATAACATCTGATGGGAGATGCCTTGAAGAGATTAGAACAAGAATCGCCATGGCGAAAGTAGCATTTAGCAAGATGAAAAACATTCTGACCAATAAAAAGATGTCAATTGAAACGAGAAAAGAGTGTTGAGGGATACATAGAGCCTGTTCTTTTGTATGGATGTGAAACTTGGACAATGAGCAGTCAAGCTGAAAAACATCTGATGGCTGCAGAAATGTGGTTTCTGAGGAAAATGCAAAGAATACCATGGACAGACAGAAAAACCAATGACCAAGTACTACAGGAGACAAATGAACATCGTAAACTGATTAGAGAAATTAGACGTAGACAGTCAAAATTTTTTGGACATGTTATGAGAAGAAATGGATTGGAGAACTTGGTGACAACTGGCAAGATCGAAGGGAACAGACCAAGAGGAAGACCGAAAGGAAAATACCTGGATGGCTTGGCCACATGGCATGGACGAGACAGGAACACTGAGCTGATCCACGACACTGGTGATCTAGTGAAATGGCGAGTCATGAACGCCCACGCTTTCCGGCATGGCGCATGATTGATTGATTGAGATCAACATGATGGGAAAGATTTAAGAATAATACAGAATATTTGCTGGACAAAGAAGCAGCAATTAAAATGGGAAATAAAGAGGGTAGTTACGAACAAATAAAGCTAGGAGTACGACAGGGGCGTGTCTTGTCACCTCTCTTCTCCCTCTATAGCGAAGTAAGATAGAGAGAGATCAAAGAGAAGCCAGGAATACTAATCGGAGGCTATAATATAAACAATATACGCTATGACACTGTATTGGTGGCGGATAATGCAACAGACCTAAATCAATTGTTGGACATTGTAGTAACAGACAATGAAAATAAAGGACTCTCCTTGAATATCAAGAAAACAGTAATAATGATGATATCAAAGAACATCAATCAATCAATCACTAAAATGCCATGCCGAAAAGCGTGGGCGGTCATGACACGCCATTTCACTTCGTCACCAAAGTCGTGGATCAGCTCAGTATTCCTGTCTCGACCATGCTATGTGGCCAAGCCATCCAGGTATTTACTTCTCGGTCTTCCTCTTGGTATGTTCCCTTCTATCTTGCCAGTTGTCACTAAGTTCTCCAATCCATTTCTTCTCATAACATGTCCAAAAAATTTGACTGTCAACGTCTTATTTCTCTAATCAATTTACGATTTTCAGTAGTCTCCTGTAGTACTTGGTCATTGTTTTTTTTTTTCCTGTCTGTCCATGGTATTCTTTGCATTTTTCTTAGAAACCACCTTTCTGCAGCCATCATATGTTTTTCAGCTTGACTGATCATTGTCCAAGTTTCACATCCATACAAAAGAACAGGCTCTATGTATCCCCTAAACACTCTTTTTCTCGATTCAGTTTACATCGTTTTATTGGTCAGTATGTTTTTCATCTTGCTAAAGGCTACTGTCGCCATAGCGATTCTTGTTCTAATCTCTTCAAGGCATCTCCCATCATTATGACTGTTCCGAGATAATTGTACCGATTCACTTGTTGAAGAAAATTCCCATTTACATGTATATTACATTGTGGTATTTCGTTCTTCCTAGTGACGACCATAATCTGTGTCTTTTTACAGTTTAATTCGTATCGCAGTTGTTCACTGTGTGCAATAACCGCATCTACTAATTGTTGCAGATCCTGCTCATTGTCTGCAATCAATACTGTACCATCTGCATATCTAATGTTATTGATGTTTCGTCCTCCAATGCTGATTCCATTTATATCTTCTACATTTCTGAAAATATTTTCACTGTATAGGGAAAAAAGATCTGGAGACATTACACATCCCTGCCTAACACCTCTCTTAATAGGCTGATATTGTCCCACTTCATTATCAATCCTTATGGCAGCTTGTTGTTCCAATATATGTTTTTATAAGTCTAATGTCTTTCCCATTAATTTGTAGATCTGCAAGCATATCCACCATGTTGACATGTCTAACTCTATCAAAAGCCTTTGTGTAGTCTATAAAGCAAAGATGAATATCCTTGTTTACTTCTATAGCACGTTCAATAAATGTTCGCAGCATATACACAGCATTTACTGTACCCTTTCCTTCTACAAACCCACATTGTTCTTCCCCTATTTCAGGTTGTATTTTCTTCCTCACTCTTTGCTTGATAATTCTTAGCAAAATCTTTGTAATGTGACTCATTATACTAATTGTTCTATGTTGATCACATTCCAAGGCTCCTGATTTCTTTGGGATTGCAATAAATTCAGAATTACCTAATTCAGAAGTTATATGTCCTGTATCATATAATGAGTTCAGCAGTCTGGTGACTTGATCTATTCCATATTCTTCTAAAGCTTTAATCATTTCTGTTGTGACGTTATCTGAACCGGGTGCCTTGCCATCTTTCATATGTTTAAGAACATTTCTAACCTCCATCTTCAAAATTGGCGGTCCTTCATTCTTAAATCGAATATCATCCTGTTCATCTCTGTTATCATCATAAAGGTTTTTCACAGTCTGACCATACATGTAGAATCTGATCTTTTTCTATTATGACTTTGCCATCTTTAGTTTTTAGACAGCCTGCTGATGTACTTGTTCTTTTATTAGTAAGTTCCTGAATTCTTTTGTGCAATAATTTGTTATTTTGACTGTTGTGTTGTTGTTGTTTTTGTTTTTTTTTCAATTTTTAAGAAATTTTTCTCAAGCCATGCTTCTTTTGCCTCCTTACATAATATTCTGACTTGTCTGTGAATTTCTTCGTATTTGGCAGAATTATTTTTGTTGTGTCTTCTTGTTTCCATTAGTTGTAATATTACTTCAGTCATCCATTTCTTACGACCCACCTTCTTTAATTTTGGAATAGTTATTTCTGCAGCCAAACTGATTGAATTCTTCAACATTTCCCATTGACCATCAACATCCTGGAATAGGATCTCTAGATCAGACAATATATCAAATGTGTTCTGTACTTCTATGTTGAATTTGTTTTGTATTTCCTTGTCGTTATATAACAGTGTGACCTGTTATAGTGGTTGTATGGCATTATAGGGCTAGCTGATGCGCAACGTAAAGAGTAGTTGGTAAGCAGTGCACGGGTGAGCACCGTGATGTTGGGTTGGCACTAAGCGTGTCGTAGGGTAACCAGTGAGTTACCAAGACAGAAAGCGTTTTGACCATCGAAAAGGGAAGCAGCACAATTGGTTCCATCTGGTGTTAAAGATGTTTAATTATGGAATTAAGATGACATTGCCTTTTGTAAACCTGTGGACATTTGTATGCCAACGTTCTACAACATATTGGAACACTACCCTTTTGGCATAATAAACAAAACAAAATATAGATGCTGCGGACTTTTTCTTCACATCAGTTGAATTAAGAGTTGACTTTGAGAAATGATGCACCTCCGCGCTCTTCTACACGACACAGCCTTTGGCTCTCCTGCTACTCTGCTATAGTTACGTTCCGTAGCTGCGTGTGTGGAGAGAGTGATTGAGCTAGAAATGGTGGGGGAATGTGTCAGTGCATGCATTCGTACGTGTATGTGTGAGAGTGAGTGAGGGAGTGTGTGCGTGCGTGCATGCGTTCATGTGCTTGTGTATGTGTGAGAGAGTGTGATTGAGAGAGAGTGTGTGTGTGAAGGATTTGTGTTAGAGAGTGAGACAGTGGGAGAGTTGATGTGTTAGTGTGTGTGTGAGCGTGCACATGCGTGTGAGTGTGTGTATATGAAATAATACAGAGAGAGAGAGAGAGAGAGAGAGAGAGAGAGAGAGAGAGAGAGAGAGAGAGAGAGAGAGAGCTGAGCTGATGCATGTCGTGTAACACGCATGTTATGTAACACGCGAATCCATATGTTTGTGTATTCTCATCTGTCATATTATCAGTTAAATACCATTTGATTTTATCATGCATAATATAAACTCATGTTCATTACTGTAGTTTGAGTGAGATAGTCAGTAAGTGTGAATGAGAGACAGAAACGAGTGAGCGTGAGAGTGAATGAGTGAGCGGGAGAGTGAAGAGTGAGCGGGAGAGTGAATGAGTGAGCAGGAGAGTGAATGAGTGAGCGGGAGAGTGAATGAGGAGCGGAGAGAAAATGAGGGAAGAGTGAATTTTGGAGAGTGAATGGGGTGTGTGTGGGGAGAGAGAGAGAGAGAGAAAAGAGAGAGAGAGAGAGAGAGAGAGAGAATCACATTTTTACGTCCATACATTTTATGTACACATTTTTCTCCATGTTTAACATTTTTTGAGACTGCTCATGACAAGTGTCAGTGTATGTTGTGAGTAAAGTGGGGGAGTTTGTTCATACTAGTTTCAATACTAACGTGAGACATTTTGTATGTGTCTAGATGTGAGGAAGTGTGAGTGTATGTGGAGGAGTGTTTTGAGTGTGGGGATATGTGTGGGTGGGGGTTGTGGGGGGTGGGTATGCGTTTGGATGGGTTGGGGGTGTGGGTTTTTGGGGGGTAGTGGTATTTGTGGGTGTTGGGGGATGTGTGGATGGATGTGTGGGGGTGAAAGTAGGGGTGTTGGAATGGGTGTGGGCGATGTGTGTATGGGTGGAGGATATGTGTATGGGACGGATGCGGGGGATGTGTGTTTATGTGGGTGGAGATGTGTGGATGGTTTGAGGAAGTATGTGTGGGAGGCGGGGTTGTGTGGGTAGGGGATTGTGTTGGGTGGATTGGGGATGCAAGGGCGGGTGGGGAGAAGTGTATGGGTGTGTGGGTTTGAGATATGCGTGCGGTGTGTTGGTGGGGGATATGTGAATGATGTGTGGGTGGAGGGTATGTTTGTGGTGGTATGGGTGGAGGATAGTGTGTGGTGTGGGGGATGTGTGTGATGGGTGCGGGGAATGTGCGTATGGGTGGGGTATATGTGTGGGTGAGTAGGGGATTGTGGTGGTTGGGGGAAGTATGTGGGGTGTGTGGGTGGGAGATGTGTGTGTGTGGATGGGGAATGTGTGGGTGGGGGTGTGTGAGTGGCTTAGGGATGTGTAGGTGGGTGGGTAAGGGTATCTGTGTGGGTGTGGGTGGGAATATTGTGTGGTATCTGGGTGGGGGATATGTGTGTGGTGTGTAAGTGGGGATGTGTTGGTGAGGGATGTGTGTGTGTGGTGCGTGGGTTGGGAAATAGTGCGTGGTAGGGGGTGTATGTGATGTGCGGGTGGGGGATTGTGTGGTGGGGGATTAGGTTATGGCATTGTGGGTGGGTGGAAGTTGTATGTGTGGGTGGTGGGGTGTGTGTGAGTGGATTGGGGATGTATGGGTGGTTAGGGAGATGTGTGTGTAGTGGGGGGGGGGGACATGTTAGTGGGTGGGGAGGTGTGTGTATGGTTTGGGGATGTGTGAGTGGATGTGCGATGTGTGGGTTGGTCGGGGATTGTGTGCATGGGTGGGGAATATGTTGTCGATAGAGATGTGGCTGGGGGATGGGTGGTTTGAGGTGTGGGTGGGGAGAGGATGTGTGGGTTAGGATGTGTATATGGATGGGAGTGGGATGTGTGGGTTGGTGGGGGAATGTTTGTGGGTGGCGAGTGTGTTTTGGTTGGGGGATCAGGTGAGGGCAGTGTGTGCGGGTGGGGGATGTGCGGGAGGGGGATGGGATCGGTTGGTGGGGTATGTATGTGTCCCTTGGTGTGCGTGTGTGTGTGTAGGTGGGGGTGTGTATGTGTCCCTTGGTGCGCGAGTGTGTGGGTAGGTGGGGGTGTTGTGTGGGTGGGGTGATGTATGGATAGGTGGGAGATGGCCTCACAACATGGTAATTAGCCTTGTTTATGTTTACAACATTCATTTCACAATGTTTATTTTTCTTCCTATGTAAATGTATAATGCTCTTGATGAACGAAAGACGAGTGATTGGAAGGGCCGAATGTAAGACGGGCCTGCGCGCCCAATTTGTGACCCTAATAAAGTTGATTTGATTTTGATTTGATTTAGTTACTTAATGTACACAAATCGTAGTTAGTTTCCTGCTTTATACTTGACTTTCTTTAACTTTATCCTCAATGTTCTTGTAAGTAATCTGTGGTCACTATAATAATCAGCACTGGGAACTGTTTTTGCTATTGTTATCGCATTTCTAAATCTTCTGCTAATCAGAATGTAATCAATCTGGTTTCTAATCCTGCTATCAGGACTCTTCCATGTCCATAATATTCTAGGGTGTTGCTTAAACCAGGTGTTTCCTACAATCATTTCCTGCTCTTTTGTCCACTCTACAAGTCTGTATCCTCGTTCATTTCTCTCTCCTAAACCATAGTTTCCTATTGGGTATCTATCACCTTGATTTCCTACTTTTGCATTGAAGTCTCCTATTATGATGTTTATTTCTGAATTTTTACATTTCTTTAAAGCAGACTCTATGTCATTATGCAATTCTTCTACACTATCTTCACTGGATTCTCCTGTTGGGGCATATACTTGAATAATATTTATGCCAAAAGGTCTGCCGCTTAATTTATATAATAGAACTCTGTCTGACACGGCCCAATTTCCTTGAACAAATTTTGATGTTTGCCGGTCCAAAATAATTGCTACACCCCTTTGTCGATTTTCTCCTCCAGAATAAATAATCATCAAATCTTCATCTATCTTGATGCCTGCTCTTGTCCATCTCGTTTCGCACATCCATAAAATATTAATTTTCTATCTTTCCATTTCTTGTTTGATGTTATCTAATTTTTCGTCGTCGTTTAACGTCCTAACATTCCATGTTATAATTTTAATGTCTCTGTTCTTGTCTTGCGATAATCTGTCTTTAAGCGAACAATGAAGAACTAGGCACTTTTAAAGTAAGGTAGTTTGCCATTGCTTTCCTTCTTGGCAGTGACCATACTAGCCTGGTGACCATAGCCATTGTCTCGTGAAAGAGATCTGCCTACCGTCGCGAAACTTGAGACCAAAACAAACAACTCTTTGTCGGCTGCCCTCATAATTTCATCCACCACCTACCTTCTGTGGCTTCTTTTCAACACTTCGCATAAACAAATACGAAATAACACCGCATAATCCACATGAAAACACTAAAACAGCGTCGTCCCGAAGAATAAACGCGTCATGTCGTCGCCATTTTACCGGAAGTACGTAAATGGTGACACCAAAATGTGACATAAAAATAGAAGGGAAAATTCTTAACCACGTGGATAATTTTAAATACCTAGGGGCATTTATAACATTAGATGGAAGATGTACAATAGAGATAAAGAGCAAAATAGGGCAGGCAAAAGCCGCGTTTCAGAAAATGAAGAGTATCTTATGCAATAAGTCACTATCAATTAATGCACGAAAGAGAGTGCTGAAATGTTATATAGAACCAGTTTTGCTGTATGGCAGAGAATCTTGGAATGTAAATGAACAAATTAGGAAGAACTTAGAAGCAACAGAGATGTGGTTTTTGAGACGAATGTTGCGAATTGCTTGGACTGCCAGAGTAACTAATAACGTTTGCCTGAAAGAGGCTAATGAAACTAGAACATTATATACAACAATAAGAAAGAGACAAACATTTTTCTTTGGTCATGTGATGAGAAGAGAGGCATTTGGAGAACATCGTGACAACTGAAAAGATTGAGCAGAAGAGAGGCAGAGGCAGACCAAGAGAAATGATGCTGGGTGGACTGAGACGGTGGCATAGAGGAATATCATCAGCAGAGTTAATCCAGAGTACCAAAGACCGAGATCTGTGGAGAGCCATGAACGCCTACACCAGCTGGCATGGCACTAGTTGATGATGAGACATGTTTATTACTTTTACTGTTTTCGTTTGTCCATCAACCTTAAGATTTCTTCATTCATCCATTTTTCATAGCTTTTTGGCTTCTTTCCGGTAGTATTTCTTTGATTGGTTAATTGATGGAGTCCCTTAAAATTCCCCATTGTTCATTTATACTCTATATTTTAGCTATTGCATTGTACCTATTTTTCACAGTCACTCTGTGTAGTTCTTGGATTTCTGTATCTGCTCTCAGAACATCTTTATTAACAGGTAAAATCGCAACCATTCTACCTTTATTACACAGGTCAAGATTTCATTCTAATTAGAAAAGTAGAAGGAAATGCCAGGACATCTAAGGAAATGGGATTTAGATACATCACCATCATGTTTAAAATTAAAAGTCAGTTGCATGTCCTTTACAGGACGTAGCAGTCAACCGCAGAATTTTTGGCTGTTGTGATCTCTTGGCAAGTTTACGTTCAGTAGTTTGTCACTGCTTTCTGACTTCCGGCACCAATACCATTTCATAAAAAAACCAACACCAGACGGTCTGCTGCCAAATCGCCCGCAGTTGTGTTTCGAACTCGGGTATACGGGTTTACGAACTGCATCCGTAAAACCTTGGCCACGGAGCCGGCATGGTGACCGAAGTTGTACGAAAACTCAATAAAAGAGGGCAAAAGGAAGAACTGTCAGTGAAGTAATTAACACCAACAGAGTATTAATACAGTGCACACTCAATCCTCTGCCACATATCTTGACACGATAGAGTGGTTATATTAGCAAAATAAAGAGCTCAAGAAGAACAAATTGAACAGCCTCTCGCCATCCATAAAAAGGAGGCTTTTCTCATCTCATCCCATCATGTTCCTCTTGTACCTTGCGGTGTCGAGGTGAAGTATAAACATCGTGAGAGTGCCCGATTATGGGCTTCATATATCGATATTCCCATGGACTCTGCTATTCCCTCCGTCCAACGTTTACGTGAGTCGGCCTCTTCCTCTGCTCTTATCAAGTCTTTTTTATACCTTAACCAGCGGTGAGTCAGATCCTAACAGGCGGAGGTCTTCCCTATCAAAGCAGAATACAGCGTGCTGAACAATCACATCCGAAGACCTGTGCTCATGTGGGACGGTACAAAAGGCAGCTAAATATACGGTAATACACACTTTAAGTCTGCGACTATTTTTTCACTTGCTTTCTGAGCAGAGACAGACATCCACACAGTTTGGGAATCTCAACGATCCCTCAGATACGGAAACATACATTTTTTAAATCTAAATTTCGTGTTTAAGATATCACTAGAACAACAGCGAATGAATGAAAAGAAGAAGGAGGAGGGAAATAATGAGAGGTATAGGAGGAAAAACAAGAATAAGACGAGTCAACATTTTAAAGAGCTTACTCTTTTATCTTTGTCTTGACAGTATCCGAGCCTGTACCATACACTGTCTTGCTGCTTTGAAGGTCGCGAGATACACAACCGTTCAAAAGAAAGTAAAAAGTAGAATACCTTAATAGAATATGTTTAAAAACCAATATTCCCTGTTGTTACTAACATATTTTATACCTACTGACAAGACAAGACCTATTCATTTCAGTATGGTAATCACCGTACTACTCCACATTTTGCGAACTCCAACAGAATGAACTCGTATCATTTAATGAGCTTTTTAATGGCAAGATGAAATATAGTTGAGAGTCGATTCTCTCTATCTCTCTCAATCTATTCATTCATCTTTCCAGTTGCTACAATATCTTCCATATTTGTTTTTCTCTTTTCACAACGTGACCAAATATGTTGGCTGTCTCGTTCGTGGGTGAGTGTGATAAGTTGTCATTGTGATAGCCTCTTTCAAAGCATTTAGATTTTTCATTGTGGCCTTTCTTTGATATTTTCGGCGTTATTCAGCAAAATCGATGTGTGTTTGGCTTCAATTGATTTTTGTATTTGATTAATACTTTCTTTATCTTGGCAGTGGTTTGGAGTCCGTTGACAATCAAATGCCACTGGGTGGAGGCAACATCCCCAGCCTAGGCATAATACCTCTCGTTGACTGTTTCTGTGCTAAATTATGGCCTGGTTACATTGTAATATGCCTCTCTACAGATGAGATGTTCCAGTGCTTGCACATACCCATGATTTCTGATCTTGGAAAGGGAGAGATTATCTTTACAACTTAGTCGTAGTGAAGATGATAGTTCCTTAATATGTGTGGAGGCAAGTATCTCCCAAACCCCTAGTTCGATATATGCAAGCAATTCTCAGGTCGCAGACGATCTGAACTTTAAGACATTGGACTTAAAAAAGATAGAAGTCATAGTCTTACATAGGATTTAAACCTAACAGCCAAACAACCAGCGATGCCATGTCGGTGTGCATGCAAATGAATATTCTGATATGTTAGCTGCTGCGACCACTCTGAGCGGAGAGCTACTTTATGATGATGGTGATGTTGTGAATGTTCTCGGAGTTAGGGTGGAGAGGTACTTTATGACAACGGTGATGCGGTGAATTATCTCTGGGTTAGGCTACATTATGACAACGATGATGTGGTGGAGGTCTTTGGGTTAGGGCGGAGAGCTACATTATGACAATGGTGATGTGGTGAATGTCCTCTGGGTTAGGACGGAGAGTTACTTTATAACAACGATGATGTGATGGAGGCACTCTGAGTTAGTGCGGAGAGCTACTTTATGACAACGGGGATGTGGTGGAGGATCTCTGGGTTAGTGCGGAGAGCTACTTTGTGACAACGGGGATGTGGTGGAGGATCTCTGGTTAGGAGGAAAGCTACTTTATTACAACCGTGATATGGCGAAGGCACTCTGGGTTAGGTGGAGAGCTACTTTATGACAACGGTTATGTGGTGGAGGATCTCTGGGTTAGGGCAGAGAGCTACTTTATGATAACGGTGATGTAGTGAAGGATCTCTGGGTTAGTGTGAAGAGCTACTTTATGACAACAGCGATGTAATGAACGCTCTCTGAGTTTGGATGGAGAGCTACTTTATGACAACGGTGAAGAATCTATGGATTAAGGTGGGGAGCTACGTTATGACAACGGGGATGTTGTGAAGGCTCTCTGGGTTCGGGTGGAAAGTGCTGCTGAACCGACAGAGTAGCAAAATCTGGAAATACTGACATATAAGGGAGTTAATAGAGGGTCTGGACTACACTCTAAGGAAAAGAGTGGAGGAAAGGCAAGGCGAACTTTTAATCAAATTTCTACTGTGACAGTTAGCATGAGAACTCGGGTGACTCTTGAAGAGAGGAGACGGAGCACGTGTGATATTGTCGTAAGTGCAGAGATGTCCTTATTCAAATTAAGTATTACATATTACGCACATTCAACCAAGAACACAACATTGTAAAAGGTTCCTTTTGATATATTACATTTGGCCCCAGAAACAGTATATTATACATACATAATGCGATGGACATCGACTCACTTGTATGTATTTCTGCCGTGATGTTTTTCTCAACTCCTTGAACAGGAAACTGGGCTGCTACTGAAATGCTGCTAGCTAAATTCAATTAGAATGGGTCGTCGCAATCAGCCAGACCATGAATATAATACCCCATAGTGATTGGGAATCAGCGCTAGGTCCTGATCGCCTTATAATGTGGGTCGAATGTTACCTTGGCTCTTCTGTTAATGTATGGATAGAAAAGCCAGCAGGTAGTCTAAGGAATATATTTCCAAAATATGCCAAAGCACAGCCCACTCTGTCCAAACCATGAATATGATCACTATATACCGATCAGGATGGTCAGGTCATGATTGGCTGCGATGCTTGTGATGGCGACAGCAAACTGTGAACAGCGCCATCTATGTCTTCCATACGAGGGTCTGATCATGTCTGTTTGTGAGTATGCGATGGCGATCCTGACTCTCAGTCGTAAGCAGATGGAAAGGATAGAAAGGATACTGAACGAAGCTATGTGTATTATTCTTGGATGTAGAAGATATGCAGCATGCAGGGCGATACGCTACCTTCTTGATGTTCCAACCATTGGAAACAAAATACAAATTTGCAGAGCACGTGAATACCTCAGAGTGAATGCAAACACCCAACATCCACTGCATAATGAAATTAAGAAGGTAAAGGACAGCAGATTTTTTTTTAAAAAGGACGGTCGTGGATGGGTCAAGCCGAAGACATTCTTCAACAGGTGTGTTCACTTGAGGCCTTAGACCCTGGTGAGGAGTGGGTACAAGTGCCAACAGATTTATGTACGTCCTTTTCAGTTTGCATCCAACTAGATAGAAAATACAGATAAGAAAATTCGGCTGCTGTGGAGGCGGACGTACAAGCGTTGATTTTCGAGAATTCGTTAGACGGTGATGCTGTCATTTACACGGACGGGTCGGTCTTTCGACGAGTGATAAGTTCATGGTCCTTTACGGCTCAGGCAGGAGGGAGAAGGAAGATTCTGGTGCTTTTGCTTTGACTACATGTAGCCTGACTATGGAAGTCATGGCAGTAAGTAAAGCAATAACATGGCTCGAGACACAGACATTCATTAGGGCATGTTTCCTTAGTGACTCAATGAGCATGCTCAAGAAGATATAGATGGGGTGGATCCGAAGAGAGTGGTTGCTGTCACTGGGGCGGTCTCGGCTGGCAAAGATTAGGTACATTTTTGTGCCAGGGCATGCGGGTATACAAGGAAATGAGCGGGCTGACAAGCTCGCAGGTAAGGCTACTGTGGAAGGTGGACGCGAGATAGACCAGGCTGACATTCTGAATGCTTTACGAGAATTAAATCGTTCGCAAGAACCAAGTGATGACATTGAATCTACAACCATGGCCAGACTGCGAGAACAGCAAATTAAAAGAGGTGTGGCCAAACAAGAACACTACGCAGGAAGTCAAAGAAGATTAATAAACCAACACAGAACTGGTGCCCTTAACCGTTACACGCTGCGGGATTTACTGAGGAAGGGATGCGAGCACTTATGGACTGAATGGTTCGATGTGCAATGAGGATGATCTGTCGACTAATTAACAAACTGAATACCAGAAGCAGTACCTGGAAAAGGCTAATAGAAGTGGAAAAATAAATAAACTGGTATTCATTGGCGCTCATAGAAATAGAGGTAAGAAGTAGATAAAAGAGGACGCATTAATTAAAGTAGAACATTATAAACAACTATAAAGGCAGATAAACAATGTTTTTTGTTCAAATAATCAGAAAAGAAGCATGGAAAAACATCGTGGCCATTGGAAAGATCAGTGGCAGACGGCAGATCTAGAGAAATTATGCTGGACGGCTTAAGATGGTGGCACGGAGGAGTACCATCAATAGAATTGATCCATTTTGCCTCGGGCCCAGATCTATGAAAATACAAAAAATCATAAACCTTGTGGTATAGTACGTGATGATGATGATACTTTATGTGGACCCCGGTGGCATAATAGCTAGAGATCTTGCTTGTCAATACCATGGTCAGGATTCAATCACTAGCAGTGGCATGATTATTTGTCCAGTCACTCCTGCTCTTTGATCAACCCAGTCTGATAAATTTGGTGTCAGGTAATTTTCAGAATGTTTGACATTATATTCGTCATGTTATTTATTATAATAATCTTCAAAGTGGATATCATGGTTTTTTGTTCAGATTGCCTCTCTCATATGTGGCACGTGTTAATACAGCAATGCAAACTCCGAAGAAAGGGGTGTCACCAGGTTGTGAAGACATACCAGGGGAACTAATCCAAGCAGGAGGAGAAGCCAGCGTCCATGGCACCATGTACTGTGTGTGGAGGTCTGGAGAAACGCCTTTTGGTCCAAAGCATGGAAGACAACAACCCATATCTTCCTTCGCCAGACAGAAAAGACATTTAAAACTGTGCACCAGTTATCGAACACTGATAAGTCATTTCAGCAAAATCTTCTTGCGAATCAGGAAAAGAATTGAAAGTAAACTAGAATACGAACTACATGAAGTACAGTAGGTAACAGATAGGACAGAGGAACCCAGGACCATATCTTCAATGTGACAAATATTTGTAAGAAGTGGAGTGAGTACAATGTAGATCTGCATAGACTACGGTAAACCTTCGACTGTGTTCAACATCACAAATTGTGGAACATCATGAGTGATTTGTTGGTTTCAGCACATCTGATCCACCTAATTCAGTCATTACATCATGATCAACAAGAGCTGTCAGAGCCAGTGAAACATCAAACTGGTTTGACGTTCTAAACGGAGTCAGAAAGAGCTGCATTCTTTCTCCATACCCGTTAAACATAAATGCAGAAAATGCAGTGAGACATGTCAAACAAGATGAGACCAGAGATAATGTTGATATATTTGTAATTTGTGAATATCAAATACTACAACTTTGATATGCAGATGACACAGTTCTGCTCTCAAATATTGCTAAAGGATTAGACTAGCTGATCCTGTCTGTGAAGAGACACATTGAAAGTCGAAATTATTGTCTGAACTTTGGCAAAACGAAAATAAACTGAGATTGTCACAAACTTTGAATATTTATGCTCCATAATCAACAACTGGCCGAGTAGTTAAGGATGTCGGATTCTCCTTCGGGAGACCCGGGTTCGAATCCTCGGTAAGGTGTGAATTTCTTTTTTTTTCTGTCCGGGAAAAAAACAAAGACACCCTAACCGGCACAGTTCGCGGCTACTGCACTAGCCAGGCGGCCTTAATTCCTTAGGCTCAAGACCCACCCTGGCTTATACCGCAAGGTATTATAGGCAGGTTATGACAGTTTAACAGTGGTAATCAACAAAGGTGCGGACAGTTTAAAAGAAATTAGAAAAATATTGACATTCTAGAAGATCTGAACATCGTAGAAAACAGCTTTAAAGTAGTATCATGTCTAGAAGTTCAAATATTTTGGCCATAATCAAAGTCACTGTGATGGGAAAGAACAGTGATGGAAGGCAAGGTGTTTAGTTTAGTTTAGTTTAGTCGATGGATCAACATCACGGCACACGGGTGTAACCCATAAGTGCTCCGTTCTCCTCCTAACTCAAACCTGAGTCTAGAGAAACTCAGCTCAGTGCACGAACTCCGTAGCACCGGCCAGGATCCTGAAATACTTTGGGTAGATTTTTAACTCGAAATCTTGCCCTGGCAGCGCCGTTAGGCTACTCTTTTCCGATTTCTAATTGCCAAGGATTTTTTTACGTGCACATAAATACACACGGGCGTCCGATCTCACTACCCAGAGACCAAGGGAAATTTTATTACTAGAGGTCCACGTGAAAACAATCCCTGGTCCTCACCGGGGCTTGAACCCGGGACCTCTAGCACTCGATGTGGATACCATACCTCGAGACCTCGCAGCCCCCGGCAAGGTGTGAAGGAAAGAACGGTTCCTGGTACAAGAGGCACGGTCGACCAGCACGAAGAATGACACAGAACATTGCAGACATCGTGGAAATTAGGGTGTATGAGGAATATACATAGGGCCGAACATAGATAGATAGATAGATAGATAGATAGATAGAGAGAGAGAGAGAGAGAGAGAGAGAGAGAGAGAGAGAGAGAGAGAGAGAGAGAGAGGCAGGCAGGCAGGCAGAGAGAGAGAGAGTTAGAGAGAGAGAGAGAGAGAGAGAGATAGGTAGGCAGGCAGGCAGGCAGGCAGGCAGGCAGATCCCCGCCGGAGACTGGGCGAAGCCGGGCCGAGTCAGCTAGTATTAATATAAAATAATCTTGCCAACTCCGCATCTCAGGAGCGTGGGAACGCAGTGGCTATCAGGTTGCCTGTCTACGAGACGATCATGTGTTCGAATGCTCATCGACGCGGAGTTCTTAAAATGACCTGGCCATCTAAATCGGCCCAGCCTAGAAAGGGTACGAGAAAATATTCTGGGAAGTAAAGGCCGCGCCAAATTATTGACAGCATCGCCTATCGAATACCGATTGATAAATGAAATATGAGGCTGCCTTATGTCCATTACAATATACATCAAGGCATATAACTGGACCCTCTAGTAACTTATTTATTACCATTAATGTACGTAATAATATGTAATTTTAACTGGTCATGTAGTGACTAATTTTTGCGCATTTCCAATGTGTTGATAATGCATTTCATTGTATTAATGTTTCAGTTTTACCTAATAAGAGACGTGTGTTTGAAATAACGAATTAAAGGTGAAAATAAAATGTTACCCAGGCCTGCGTGCACAACTCTTAACCGTTCAAAAATAATGAACTTTATCGCTTACGAGCTCTCTCTCTCTCTCTCTCTCTCTCTCTCTCTCTCTCTCTCTCTCTCTCTCTCTCTCTCTCTCTCTCTCTCTCTCTCTCTTCATTCTCTCTCTCTCTTCACTCTCTCCCCCTCTCTCTCTCTTCATTCTCTCTCTCTTCACTCTCTCTCCCTCTCTCCCTCTCTCTCTCTCTCTCTCTCTCTCTCTCTCTCTCTCTCTCTCTCTCTCTCTCTCTCTCGTTATTACAAACCATTGTGTTTTTCAACATTAGCTCCATGGATTTTTATATTGCTAAAATTGCATGTGTCATTAGTGCACTACAGCACATCAAGTGAAAAGAGCTGGTCTAGGGGGATCGATGTATAAAAAAGAACAGACAGACAGATTGGCCATAAGGAAACAATACATGTAGAGGTAATTATTTGCATATATCAGCTGTGCCAAGGCTAGGTTTCTGCAGGAGTGAAGGTGGAAAACATAATGTTTCTTATATAAATTACACATGTCGACGCAACCGAAAGTCTTAACAAGTTTGTCGTAAGTCCTTTACAGGATGTCGCAATTAACTCCAGTATTTTTTATTGTTTGTAATTTTTTCGGCAATTTTGTGTTCAGTAGTTTGCCATCGCCAACTGAAATGGCTACCAGGAGCTTTCCTGAGAAGTAACCGGAATAAAATGTATCACGTGACCCATCTAGTACCCAGCCGAGTTGTATATTTAAAAAAAAAAAAATATGTGACCTGTCACTCAACACGCTTAATGGCATGTACAAGTATTGTTTATTTTTGTGTTATTTTTTCAGCCAATGAAGATTATTGGATTATGTTTCTGCTCTGTTATTACAAACTACAAAAATGGATCATTTATAACTCGACGCATTTCTGTTACATGTGTCTACCATTATTTTCTTTGTAATTGTCACACTATTTTTATTTACATTAGATCCATACAACTTGTGGCTCTCCTATTCCAATCAAGTTGAATTTGGCAGTGTCGATAGCAAGAATATAAAGGAAGATAATTACTCCTAATCCACGGATTGAAATACAGTGAAGGACAATAATGCAATGACAATTGTAATTAAATAAAGATAATCTGGAAGAAGGAAACATCTTCTCTAATGGAACAGTAGGCAATTGCAGGTGTGAGTAGAAATTCAGACGAAAATCATATTGGCTAAAGTTGCATTTTACAAACAACTACTAAACTATTTATATAAATAAAAATAATAATAAAAACAACTACCAAAATATTATAATAAAGACACTGGCGAAGTAATTTATTAAATAAACAACATCGATCTATTTTAATCAAAAACCATTTACCGAACAATTTTAATCAACAAACAACTTCTGCTTCTTCTTTTTTTTTAAACACTTTATCCCCCATTGGGACATAAGACTTTTATTGTTATATTATTCTCAGATTTTCTCGATGAGCAATTGGTGTGGTCGAAATGATAAGCACGCTCTAGCCCTAGATTTGAAATTTTGTCTGCGCTGATGGTGAGATAAGAGTTTCATCCCCATCACTGGTTAATTGGACTTAAACGTTGATTTCAAGTTCAGAAAGCAATAACAATTATAACTATTATAAATATGCTTATGAAAGAAAGCTTAATTGCTATTACGGCTATTGTACACAGTGAACAACTGGGGTTAGAATTAAATTGTAAGAAGACGTATAATATGACTGTCACTAGGAAGAAAGAAAACAAGTGAATCGTACAACTATCTAGAAACAGTCATGCAAGATGGAAAACATTTAACCAATAAAAAGATGTCAGCTGCAACGAGAAAAAGTGTGTTGACGTGCTGAATAGAACCTGTACTTCTGTTTGGATGTAAAACATGGACAATGAGCAGACAAGCTGAAAAACATCTAATGGCAGTGGAAATGTATTTTCTGGTGAAGAGGCAAAGAATACCATGGACAATCAGAAAAATCAATGAGCAAGTCCTGCAAGAAATAAATGAAATCCGTAAACTTATTGGAGAAATGAGACGCAGGCTGTAGAAATTGTTTGGCAACGTTATGAGAAGAAATAAACTATAGAGCTTGGTGACAACTGGCATGATTTAGGGGGGGGGGGGTGGGGGTGGGGGGAGTGGGAAGGCAGAGAAGTAAATATCTGGATGGCTTGACCACATGGCATGGTTGAGACAAGAACACAGAGCTGATCCACAACTCTGGTGATTGAGTAAAATGACGAAACATAACTGCCCACGTTTATCGGCATGGTACATTATGATGATGATAATTAATGTGAAAATGTGTACATTAAATCATAGGATACATATCACAAAATAACCTGACAAATAAAGAAATGTTGAGCAGGCAAAGGAATTAATAAAGGAACTTCTTATAATCCATGCCATGGCGTTAATGAAATTGTCTGTCGAAAAGGAAGCCACTAAACGATATCAAGCTTCTACAAGTAAAATGAAATGTGTTTTGCACATACAATGAACTACGCTGTGCTAAAACTTTGGCAAGATGAAAGGCGAAAGGCACACGTGTAAGATGTTGATAATGATATACGCTTTGCAATTCCAGGAAGGAAAATAACTAGAAAAGTTCAGGAATGTTATTGGTGAGAATAACGCAATAAGCCATGTCTGGATTCTACTCAGGCAAGTGAGTAGAAAGGAGCAACCAACCGCATTTACCATTTTATATATTGGACATGGTTCAACGTTGGACAACTGTCAAGGAGAAGTAAGAGGTATTCCATGATAGATGTATGATGCAGACTGACCAAAATAACAGGAAAATCAGAAGTGCACTTGTCGAAGGGTTGACTCGAACAATCAATGAAAATAACATATGAGGACATCGTGCACCTGAATAATATCAAAAATGTGCTGAGGAAAACAAATGACAGTGCACCAGATTGCGCGAGATATGCTCACGAGAAAATCTAAAAGCTGCAAATCTGGAAGAAATTGGGAACTGCTTCAACCACAGCATTAAAACATCATACGTCTTTGGCGAGTGGTTGCCTTTTTATTTCATGCCACTATATAAACCCCAAAACAAAAGACCACACTAAATTGAATGGCATTATTGTCTTTATTTGCACAATGCAGAGATTTGAGTAAATACCAGGGGAGATTTTAATCAAATTGCTACTGGAATCTTCAGCATAATAACTCTTGGGTGATTTTCAAAGAGACAGACAGAACATGTGTGGGAACGCCCCGAGTGCAGTAATGCCGATTCTTTATTCAGTATTCTGTCGTTATCCGTGTTACTTATCCATACCCCAGTCTTTTCGTTGGTCTTAAATGTTCTAAGTGTAGTCAGACCAGGTGCAGGTAGTCCCATAACGGATACTCTCGTTGGAATGTGAAGGGTTACGCCTTCACATAGTCTAGGCCACGACATATGAGGTATGATAGGCAGTTCCCTTACCTCGTCGTACCTGTTCCCTGAAAATTATCCAGTAATTTTTTTTATGAGGCTGGATAGCTCCGAGTTCGTATTTGTCTGGAAAAATAAATCTGTCTTTGCTGGGTATTGAACCCGGGTCAATGTCTCAACAGACAAGCTCAGGAACCATTTTGCCACCGCAGCTCAGTTTGATGCTAGATTTAATTGTATAATAGTAATATATCTTAAGCCAAACAAATTTTAAAATGTACGCGCAAATAACATAAAAGAAAAAAAAAATCTGTTAAAACATTGTTGCAGCATTTTGCCTTTTCTGTTGAGTAACTTTACCAAAACAGACACTTTAAATGCCATGAAGCCATATAGTTTCTATATATTGAGCAATAATATTAATACGAATTTACAAAGAGCTTGTATGCTTATTTAAAACTTAGTTTTCAGATGTAAACATTCTTTGATTCAATATTACAATATTCATTCATTCATCATGTTCCATGCCGATAAGCGTGGGCAGTCATGTCTCGCCAACTCACAAGATCACCAAAGTCGTGGATCAGCTCAGTGTTCCTGTCTCGACAATACCACGTGACCTAGCCATCCAGATATTTACTTCTTTGACTTTCCCTTGTTCTCTTCCCTTCGATCTTGCAGGTTTTCCCCAAGTTCTTCTATTTATTTCTTGTCATAACGTGACCAAAATATGCTGACTGACTACGTCTAATTTCTCTAATCATTTTACGATTTTCATGTGTTTCTTGTAGGACTTGGTCATTGGTTTTTCTGTCTGACCGTGGTATTCTTTGCATGTTCTTCAGAAACCACATTTCCACAGGCTTCAGATGTTTTTCAGCTTGTCTGCTCATATTGCAATATACATAGTCCTATTCAACTATTCGGAGAGACGGACAGACGGACACTCAGTCTGACAGACAGACAGACAGACAGACAGGCAGGCAGGCAGGCAGGCAGGCAGGCAGGCAGGCATATACCACTTTCAGTTTGAAAACACTCCATATTGTAACAACCGCCGGCTAATAAAATGCGTATGATTATATTTAGCATAGCGGATTTTTAAGAAAAGAAACTCAACAAATTGTTTTATAGTGTGGAAAAGTGTCAGTATTTGAAATAATAGGTTGCAAAAACAAGAGGGTGATTTGTGGACAGACATGATTGCAGACGCCAGTCGGTAGGTCACCTGATGAAGATATTACTGTTAATAATGGTGATGGGGTGTAAGAAAAGTAAGCTTATGGTAAATTTAATTCGTTTAGCACATCAAACCTGTATTTCTGGCGTTTATTGCAAGGTGGGCATGATGAGACGCCAGTATTTCTGGCGTTTATTCTAAGGCGGGCATGATGGGACGCCAGTATTTCTGGATATTTATTTTCTTGTTTAATTTTGTACTAGTTATACCTTTCAAACACTCCATTTATACCATGTATACATTCAACATACAAGGGCGAGTCAATAAATAAGTCACACAGTTCTGTGGGATGGCAGGTAAATTTAGTTGGTGTTTTCTACAGGTGTCATTAGGTGATAGCAACATCGAACTTTATATTCCATTTCGTCAGGTGGCACTAGATGTCTCACGCGCATGCGCAGCGCATAAACAAAATGGCGAGTGTACCTACGGAGTGTACACCCAAAGAACAACGTGCTGTTGTGCGTTTTTCTTTCTGTTTTTTTTTTTTGTGTGTGGGCAAAAGGACTGCCTGCAAAGGACATTCATAAGGAACTGCTTCCTGTTTATGCTGACAAATGTTTTCCCGTAAAGCGGTGCATAGCTGGGTAGCAAAATTGTCTCACGGCCGCTCTAAAATTGTTGATGAAATCCGATCTGGTCGTCCTTTTGAGATTGCAACAGAAGCATCCGTGCAGCGGGTGTAGGAGATGATTAGAGGTGACAGGCGAGTAACGATAGACTCTGTAGCATCTGCAATAGGGTGCTCACATGGTTCAGCATACAGCATAATGCATGATCGATTGAAATTTAAGAAAATGTGCTCAAAGTGGGTACCCAGACAATTGAAGGAGGAACACAAAATGAACCGATTTGGCCTGTCCTTGCATCATCTCTGTCGATACGAAGATGAAGCACAAGACATGCTGAACAGGATTGTTACTGGGGACGAATCATGGGTGCATCACTACCAGCCCGAATCAAAGCGTGCTTCAATGCAATGGATAAATCCTTCTTCGTCTTGTGTCCAAAATTTACGCCATCAGCAAGGAAGGTTATGATGATAGCGTTCTGGGATTGTCAAGGAGTGCTTTTAACCAATTTCAAGAATAAAGGTGAAAATGTGGATTCTGAATCGTACTATGAAGTTCTATCGATGCTTCATGATGCAATTCGAATTCGTCCAGGAGTGTGGCTTCTTCATGACAATGCCAGACCACATACGACTCGATTAACTCAGGAGAAAATTAACCAACCAAGGTAGGAAGTTCTGGAACATCCACCTTACAGCTCCCACTTAGCCTCAACGATTTCCACTTTTTTGGTCCACTTTTGGTCCACCTTGGCGGGAGACATTTTGCGAATGACGCCGAAGTTGAATGTGAAGTGAAAACTTGGTTTATAAAACAGAACACGCAGTTCTATGCAGCCGGTTTGGGGAGGGGGGGGGGGAACTGATAAAACGATGGGTTAAGCCCCAACGATTTCCACCTTTTTGGTCCACGTTTGGTCCACCTTTGTGGGAGACATTTCGCGAATGACGCTGAAGTTGAATGTGAAGTGAAAACGTGGTTTATAAAAGAGACCACGCAGTTCTATGCAGCCTGTTTGGGGGGACTGATAAAAAGATGGGTTAAGTGCATCAATGTTGGAGGAAATTATGTTGAGAAGTAAAGGGACAATGTATGTATAAAAATAAGCTGGTTTCAAGTTGTTATCATATTTAGTTATTTTCTTCTACAGCCATTTGTAACTTACTTATTGATTTCCCCTAGTAATTTGAGTAACAAAAACATTCCATTAACGGATCCTCATACTTTTAAAGTATGTGAAACTCAAAGATACGAACGAACGAACAGACTTTATTTTCAAAGGGTAAAAGATAGAAAACACTACCCCTTCAGACATGTGGGAGAGGGGGTGTTCCTTACGTACGTTAATCTTAAAGGAATTTCAAATAGAAACCCCCCATCTGCCGTGGTTCCATCTGTCCAAGGGTTTGAGTGTTCCAATTATCCCAATAACTATGCCAACGGTAGCACAACGACTGGTAGGGTCTCCCATGTGGGACAGGTTTAAGGGATATGAACTAGACGGAGAGAGACACACACGTGCTGCTTTGTAGGTTGGCGGGACAGCCAAAGGCTAGGGAGAGCACACCCGAAACATGCTTGTCAAAATCGAAAGTACTGAGCCACAGGCTTGACAAAACAATGCAACGTAACTTAATCAATCCATGATGCCACAACATAAAATTAATCAGAATGGTGCTAATCCCATGAAGTTCCATCAAACGGTGATAGTGCCGGGCCCCCTGCCTCGAGGGGGTCCACCCACTGCTACTGATGGTCACCTTCTCCTGTGCTGTGGGGTCTAGGCACAAAGTAGTGTAAGAACTATTGACCAAACACCTCGGACACTCAACATATTACAGTGGAATGCCGAAAGAGTTTTTAACAAGAAAGTTCCCCTAACAAATCGTCTTCATAAAGATAGAATAAGATGTGGCATGCATTCAAGAGACACACCTCAACGCTCATCACAGATTCTCGGTCTAAGGATATCAGGCCACACGTTTCGACCGAGAAGGACACAAAGGAGGAGTTCTAAAACTTATACGAAATAAATTACCTTGCAGTGAAGTATCTGTGACCTCTGACAACCAAACGGAAATTATGTGTTGATTTAATGATAAAAGACGTGAAAATAAGAATTTACAATCTGTATAGCCCAGCAGATAAGGACCTTACACTTTCAAACATGAAAATAACTGACACAAATTGCATTATTGTCTGAGGCTTTAATAGCCGTTCCGAAAGATGGGGATACCCAGATACTGACAACATAGATATGCCATAGATTTGCCATACTAACAGGCAGATATTGTGGATCCCATTACATTGTCATTGCAGTAGACCTGGAAATGAAGAGACTGACAAACTGGCCAAAGAGGGCAGACGACTACCTCAGCCTGACATAGACATAACCTATAATGAGGTAAAGAGATTTATTAAAAAGCACTTATAGAACCAAGTGGGAATCAGAGCATCCAGGCCACCAGAAAGATGATCCATATTACAGACTTACCGAAGTGAACAAGTAGCACACTTCAGACTCCGTACAGGACATAACAGGCTACAATACCACATGTTCAATAACTTAAAGATAGGAGATACTGATGAATGTAATTGTGGAACTGGTAAAATGACAGCTAAACATTTGCTGCAGGAGTGCCCAATATATGCACAGAGAAAGATATTTTGGCCCACATCTGCTTCATTTGAGGACAAGCTCTATGGAGATGTCACAAGCTCAAGTTGACTGCAGCTTTCTTTAACTATATTCAGGTTGGCATCTAAAGGTGCATGAAGGTCTTAGCCTACCACACTTCATGCCACATGTATGTCGGTGGCAAAAGCGTTCCAGAGGCATGAAAAAGAATATTGCTTGGCTAGCAAATCCATTACTGGAAAGTCCGAATCGACAACTCATTGTGTGTCTGCGTCATCAAAGGTGGAAAACGCGTCCCAGTGGCACGAAATGGAACATTGCTTGGATAGCAAATCCATTACGTGGAAAATCCGAATCGAAAGCTCACTATGTGGGTGTCATCTGCAGACTGCATTCTTCTGATTTCCGGAGAAACAGCCTGTGGTAAACAGAAGGCCCAATATACGGAAGTGAGGCTAAGCAGCCATGTGCAGGACGTGTTGATTCCTTGGGTGAGCCCAGTATCAGGGCGCTATGTGTCGGTGCTGCAATTATGGAAGACTCCTTGGATGGCGAAGAATGCCCGTGGTCTGCCCCTGCCTTCCCCTGAGGGCTGACTGGTTTGTCTTCAGCTGTTCTAAATGGGTCAGCTGGGATTGGGATAACACCACAACAGTAAGAGTCAAACGAAACACCCGGGAAGGTAACCAGACCACCAAATACCCGAAGAATTCGGATGTATCGGCCGAAAGGTTCAAATATCGCAGCTCCGCTGTAAACAGGCACAACGCAATTACGTCTAAAACAACATTCCGGACGAACGCAGAAGAAGACGGAGAATAAGAAGAAGAAAGGCAAAACAAATACTCCACCTTCGAACAATATCTGTGACAATATGTTATGAGTATTTCAGCCAATGTGTAATTCATGTCTTCATTGTATGTGATACTTAACTCTACAGTGTGCACCTGACGAGATGCTGGTCAACAAATCGTGCAAGCTTTTGTTTGTGGCTTCTGTGGTAACCATGTAATAGTTGTGTTTGTTTGGCATCACTCTGTGGACAATTGCTGCAATTTCCACTTTAAGAGAAACACAAAATAGAAACGCTAGAAAGAAAATCATCTCCCATAACCAACCAACCCCACCCCACCCTTTACAAAATGTTCATCGGAAGTGGCATAAGATATTCTTCATTCGCCTTTGGCTGCGACAAACAAATGATAAATGCTCCTGACTTGCCTTGTAGAACTGCAGCAATCGTGTTCACCAGAACATCACTTATCTTCTTTGATGTCGTTTAAGTTGTCCGCTCACTAAATGCTTCATTACAGCTTTCCTACCAAGATAAGAACGTGTCAAACAGATGTGGGCTAATTTACGGATCTTCAAAGAATACAATAGGATGAAATATCAAAGCGCGGTGATGGGTTAGAGAACACGTAATAGAAGAGAGAAACAAATGAACAATATGAGGCACATATAAAATTATTGTTGACAAATATCCATAGAATTATTACTGCACTTCTAGATTGCATTCCTGCTTGTCAGCTTTTCTTGTGTTTTATAAGTGATTACGGAAGAACATTAGAAGTTAAATAATTCTATTGCAAAATGTCAGCGTTTTTTATCTGTCAGAGGACAGCTAAACCGGCAGGTTATGAGATAGGCAGACGTTTAATTAGAGCATTCTGGCCTGACGCTCTTGTAAAAGTGTTTCTTTTTAACCGTTCTTAAACTTTCTTAACGTATTACAAGCTGAAATGGGGATTATTGGGAAAACTCAAGAAGTTTATATCACACAATGAACGGTGTCTTCTTAGGAAGTTCCCGAGGGATTTCACACAATGTAACATAGAGGGTCTAGAAACACCTGGGGCTTATATGACAGAATGTGTATTCTTGGGACAACCCTAGGCGCATTACACTACAAAATATGGACTCATGGGAATTCTAACATTTATAGAATACGCAATAAAATGTGAAATTTTAGGAAACCCTTGAGGGTTATATTATACATGTGACTATTTATTTTCGAGAGAGAGAACATGAGTTAATATTATGCAAAGAAATGTGTAATTTGGGGAAACCTCTATGATCATTGGGTAACTGTAAAAATACTAAAAGTAGTAGTTGCAAGCAGACAAAGCTCCTAAAATAACATAAACATTTTAAACATACAGTCTAACGTTTAAGGGAGCCACTTGCCATCGGGTCAGCTGACACCCTGGCCAGTCCGCCAGGGCTATGATGTGGTTTACACTGGAAATGTGCAAACTGAGAAACATAAGGCGCTCATATTATAAATGCAAATGCAAAGTGTTGAGAAAACTATAATTTTTTTTTCGTATGACTCACCTCACCCTTTGTAAATAATTATATTGCATTTATTGTATTTCAATTTCACATTATTTTCTTATATCTATGTTCGTTTAGTTGGTGAGAAAGATAGGAATTACTAAAACGTTGAACGGTTGTTCTGGATTTTATTCTTACGTATTTCATTGATATTTGTCTTCGTTGTTATTTATTGTTCCGTTTGCTCGCTTTGAACTCAAGCGTAGTCCATACACGTGCTACTACTTCAAGTGCACTGGACTCATTTTTTTGTGTGGATTAGCTTTCTCTTTTACCATTGTCCCTCGCCATCAGGCGAACCAACTCCGACTTCTGGGGACTTGTAATTTACATCCCTGAGTTAAATCACCATTCTAGTCCAACTAACTGGTGTAGGGAATTAACCCGCTACCTCGGCATCAGCACACCGAAAGTTAAGAGCAAACGCTCTTATCCTTTTGGCCATGCCGACCTCTGGTTTTTAATATATTATTACATTGTTTTCGCTGATTTCCACCTGCCTTTATTTACGTGGACTAAACCCCTAGTCGCATATGTATATGCATTAGTTGTTATTGTGTCTTCTCGGGATTTAAAGTACCTTTTTTCATTGTTTACTGTTATACTCTGCTGCAGTGAAGATGTGTCTTAACTTGTTTCATAACCGAACAATTTACTTTAGATAATGTAGTCAATACAATCCGGCCGCCAGCTCCTTTCCATAACTCTAGTAGCCATTTTCTGAGGCTGGCCTACCCTACAATCTAGCACAAAATGTCTCGTATTCAATTCTCTCAAACAATCATTCACTCTAGAGAGAACATGTGTATACGAAATGACATCCCTGTCCCTCCCAGACATTCTTTCAAAACCCCATGTATGCATTACTGCAATGTTTGGGTTTACAACAGAGAGTGCATACAGGAGCAGGAGGATTAAGTGCGAGTGTGACAATACATGCAGCTAGATCGGTCCTGCATTTTTCACAAGTGAAAGGGTCAAAAGATCTTTGCGAACAGAATCAAATACGAGTCTTATTTAGTTGCAAACGTCATTGTCACCCTATATGCTTCTAGAAATGAAGAGGCAAAAAGATCTTTGGTACCATGAAAAAGACATGAGTTTTCTGTTGTTGCAAACGCTATTGTTACCCAAAATACTTCTAACAGTTAAAAGGTCAAAGGAGCTTTGTTCATTCACATCATGTTCTTGTATTGCCAATGCTGTGTTCTTGTCTCGACCATACCACTTGGCTAAGTAATTCAGGTATTTATTTCTCTGCCTTCCCCATGTTCTTTTCCCGTCATTCTTGCCAGTTGTCATCAAGTTAACCAATCTATTTTTTTCTCAAAATATGTCCAAAATGTTGTGACTGTCTAAGTCGAATTTCTCTAATCCGTTTATGGTCTTGATTTGTTTCTTGTAGGACTTAGTCTTGGTTTTTCTGTCTGCCCATGTTATCCTTTGCATTTTCTTTAGAAGCCACATTTCCACAGCCATCAGATTGTCTGCTCCTTGTTTACGCTTCACGTCTATACAAAAGTACAGGTTCTATGTAGCAGTTCAACACTCTTTTGTCTCGTTGCAATTGGCATCTTTTTATTGGTCAGTATGTTTGCATCTTGCAAAAGGCTATCTTCGCCATGGTGGTTCTTGTTCTAATCTCTCCATGGAACCTCCCATCAGATGTTATCACTGCTCCGAGATAGTTGTACAGATTCACGTGTTTAAATTTACCCGCATATTATATTGTGGTATTTCTTTCTTCCTAGTGTCGACCATAACCTGTGTCTTCTTATAATTTAATTCTAACCCTAGTTTATTCATTGTGTGCAACAACCTCATCTACTAAATGTTTTTTCCAATATATGTTTTTTTTTCTTTCAAGTATAGGGTATTTCCCATTAAATTTTAGATCTGCAAGCATCTTCATCATTATCATTGTTACCAAGACACAAATATGAGTCTTCATTTGTTGCAAAAGCCTTTGTCATGCGATTTACTTCGTTGTGGGGACCGCGATAGCTCAGTGGCAAGTACCCTTGTCTACCAACCCGGTGATCATATATTCGAAACCCCATCGCGGCACGTTGTGTTCTAAAATTGACATGAGCTCACATGCAGGCGCAGTCTAAAATAGGTGCCCGGACATATTCGGGAAGTAAAGACGACAAACGTAATACTGACCACATGACCCATCTAGTGCCGATTGGTCTGTAGACTATTATAGAAATATGGCGCTAGCACCATACGTCAAGTGAACTTCAAAGTTAGGAAAAGAGTGATATCCTTTTTTTAATATACTCCAGTGTGTGTGTGTGTGTGTATGGGGGGGGGGGGAAGAAGAGGCATTAGCGTTCTATATTTTCCTCTTTCGCTTGCCTCCTATCGTGAACCAATGCATTTGGTCCCCTGAGATTAGCTATGTTAGGACTGGTACAGCACAACAATACAGCGAGTGTACTTGTATATTGTCACCAGTGTTACATCGATCATTACGATTAGGGAAGAATAGTGACACTTTAAACTGTCATGTATGTCGTAAAAGGCGACTAATACGGGTTGGCTTGAGAGTGGCTATATATATATGTATATATATATATATATTTGCACATCACCAAAAATAGAAAAGTATTCTAACAGCTGAAGCACACATAACAAACTAATTGTAATATCCTAACACATCTCAATACCTGACAAACATTGGCATTTACAACGCCAGATAAGGTTTCTACTGTTATTAGTAATCGGTGACACAAATCCGAGACAAAGAGGAATATTACAGAGATTACTGAATACTATAGACGATAATATCATTGTAATTATTTTCTAAATGTAGGATAATAATATAAACTCAGTACCACATACAACTCTCGTGATATTGATTACATCACTCGTCGAGAGCAGATTGAACTACAAAAAATATAGGCTTATCACCAAATATCCAGTGTGCCTCAAGGTTATGAAAAGTATCTTTAATTTGTTTTTCGGTTGTTTTTTTTATACCACGAACAAAAACATCAAATTCGCAGAGGCGACATCCATTCTTCGTCAAATGAAGAAAACGAAAAAAAAAAAGACCGAAAACAATTATACAGCATGCTAGAATTCAATTTCAGATATTCTACAGCATATAAGACCTGAAAATGTTCAATTAGCGAATATCCTCCGCTACTACAGTCACCACGCTACGTCTCGCTACTGCTAAGTCTTCAAATTTTACGTTAGGAAGAAAATCAAATTTGCCACCGACATTTGCCAATGTCTGTAGTCATTGAGATACCAGACTGTCTGACAAGTTTCCATTTTTGTCCTAAATATTTTTTAAGGGGGATACAAATTCTTCAAGCCTTATAAGTTATGTTGTTTTTGTTTGTTCTGCTCTGAGTATTTTTTTGCAATACATGGCACTGAGACTAGCTTTAGTTCGAAGCACTAGTAGCTGCAAGCAAATTAGGAATAGTAATAGAAAGAAATGGCTTCAAAAATTCATTTCTGGCTGTGTGTTGAGACTCGAATGAAACTAGTGACATGGTCAGATTTTCTACACTAATGTCACCATATGCGTCTATTGTCTCCCTAAGTGAGGGAAAGATTGGCCAGCTATTTCTCCTTGCATTCGGGCTACAAAAGGTAATGATGACCCAATAGGAGCAGCCCCATTACAGGCTCCTGCTTTACTATTTATGTATTTATTTTTGTTTTTGTTTTTGTTCTGGTTCTTTATATGCTGTGATTTCAGCCTGGGAGCCTGTTCGTTCTTTTAATAATTCAAGAACAGCTGACGCAGTGGTTTGTATGTTTAAAATAAAGTAAAGAATCCTTTTACACGTTAGGAACATTGTGCATGGCGTGCTAGACCCATATTTCTATAGACCAATCGTTGAGTGATGTGGCATGTATCACGCCGGCCGCCTTTGCTTTCCAAGACAATTCCTTGGTTCTCATTTTAGACTGGGTCGGCTGCGATCCCAGAGATATTTTTTTTATTCGCCTTGATTCGAACTCGAACCCATCACCGGGCCGGCTAGCGAGAGTCTGGATCATACCTCATCTGCCGGTTTGTGTTTTGGCTTCCCAAATAGTGGTTGGGTGATCAAAGTCCAGTAAGTGGCACTATTGCGTCCCCGTCTAGTACGTCTTTAGGATCGACAAAATCTTATTAGATTAATACTTCAGTTGTTGTCGTTGTGTGCGGGTTTTTTTGTTTTGTGTGCTTGCTTTTAATCCGCGTGTACTCCACGCTGATCTGATTCTTGCGTACGGCCCAGTTTTCCCTATTACTTATGCTCCCGTCATCATACGAACCCCCTCCGACTTCTGAGGTATTATTAATGTACATTCTCAGGGCAAGGAGGAGACCTCAACGCTTTAGTCCAACCGACCGGTGTGTGGTTCATTCATTCATTCATTCATTCAGTAGCATGTCCTTTGCAGAACCTCGCTCCCATAACAACCTTCTGGAAAACCTCTCGATCTTGAGCAAGATGTCCCGCGTCTGATACACCCATCTGGAGATCACCCGCCACATCCTGCACCCATCTTCTCTTTGGCTTTCCTCTTCCTCTCTTCCCAGGCATATACCCTTCCATTATTGTTCTCTCCAAACTTTCGTGACGTTTCAAGTGACCAAAATACTTCAATTTTCTTTGTTTTATCGTCTTTAATAGCCATCCCTCCTCAATATTCAACTCTTGAAGTATGGATGCATTTGTTCTTTTCTTTACCCAAGATATTCTTAGAACTCGTCTATAACATTTATATTCAAAGGCGTTTATGCGCTGTTCAGCTTGTTTAGTAAGTGTCCAGGTCTCACAGGTGTGTGGTTAGAGCCGTTCAAAAGTTTGTATGAGCGAGAGCTCTTAATTTTTCGGTCACGCGACTCCCAGTACTAAAGTAATGTCCATGTCTTTCACGGGACGTTGCAAAACTCCTTATAGCAAGGAAGAGGGTACCAGACTGTGTTGGCTGTTTGTGATTTTATATGCTGTGGTACGTTTAAGTAGTTTTCCATTGCTATTTGAACGGCCGTTCTTTGTGCCTTTGTGAAATTAAATGCTCCGAAATCGCTTGCGGCTGACTTTGAACCCTTTATGTCGGGATTGTGAAACCTCGTTCACTGACCATAAGTCACAGACGCTGACAAATGAAGGTTAGAAATGTAATAATTGCATATTGAGGGTACAGCATCTGTCAGGGGATCTTCTTTCTTTCTTTCTTTCTTTCTTTCTTTCTTTCTTTCTTTCTTTCTTTCTTTCTTTCTTTCTTTCTTCTTCTTCTTCTTCTTCTTCTTCTTCTTCTTCTGCTTCTTCTTCTGCTTCTTCTTCTTCTGCTTCTTCTTCTTCTTCTTCTTCTTCTTCTTCTTCTTCTTCTTCTTCTTCTTCTTCTTCTTCTTCTTCTTCTTCTTCTTCAGGTGGCTGATCTGTAGCATTTGTATTTTGCAACAGGAGAGATGCATTTTCACAAAAATGCTCTTCATATCATATGCGAAATAAAGTGGGATCGAGCATTAAATAAGCTAAGCACATTTGAAACCGCGCTGTTCTTAGACCATACAGAGGAAAATCTGGGGAGTGGCTCCGGTGCCATCTAAAGAGGTAGAAAAAGCAATAACACAGTGGGGCGCAGTGAGTTCTACAAAAATAACATCAACATTTAGAACCCCGAAAAATATAGTGACATTAATGTAATTATATGTTACACACCCGCACATGACATGGACGAGGATCAATTGAAGATACATTTTAAATGAAACTCCTAAGAATTATACGTAATCCAAGAAATAGAAATATGAAATTTTGAATAGGTGACCTGAATGCCAAGATAGGGTCGTATTTCGGATATGGGCTTTGAAGAGATCGTGGGAAATCACGGATATGGGGTAATGAATGAAAATGGAGTGTTATTAGCCGTTTTCTGCAGAGTAAATTGATACATCATACGTGGAAATGGTTTTCTTTCCACATAAAAGAACATCAATGTATCATCTTCTTTACCAGACCATAAAAAAGAGAATCACATTGACCACATCCGTGTTAACAAGAAATTTAGATCATCTCTGCATCATGCAGGAGTCTTTACAAGCGCAGATGTATACGCATATCAACATGTGCTGAAATGAACAATTAAACTGGCTACAACAGTGGCCTGGAGAATTTTAATGCAGAGAATTCCATGTACTTTTTCTTCTATTGAAGAAACTGGTGATTACATCGAAAATTGATAGAGTTTTTTTTTTTTTCTAGGCAACATTTTTGTTATCATCGAAATAAAAATACTTAGGATTTTCATTTTAAAGGTGTTCTTATCGTTACAGATCAACACAATAAATCTACCGACAATACAGCAATACAGAAAATATGTTGCGCGCATTTTATATAGAAAATCCTTGAGCTGGAGTAATTAGATATCTAGGCAGCTGCCTGCCTACCTCGATCGGTCGGCCAGTCTGTCTGTCTGTCTGTCTGTCTGTCTGTCTGTCTGTCTGTCTGTCTGTCTGTCTGTCTGTCTGTCTAATTATCTATTTCTCTCTCTCTCTCTCTCTCTCTCTCTCTCTCTCTCTCTCTCTCTCTCTTTCTATCTATCTATCTGTCGGTCGGTCGGTCGGAAAGAGAGAAGAAGGGCAGAATGTCAGACGGGCCGGTGTGGTTAATTCTTAACCCTGTGAAAATAAAGTTTGTTCGTTCGTTCATTCGTTCGTTCAGTCGGTAGGTCGATCGATTGGTAACTAGCTAGTTAGCTGCCTGCTTGTCTGTCTTTTTTTTTCCCTATGTGATAGTAACATGCACAATATATAACTGATGAATGAAAGATGAGTGATTGGAAAGGCCTAATGGGTTACGGGCCTGAGTTCCAAATGTATGGCCCTTTGAAAATAAAGTCCGTTCGTTCATTCATTCGTTCGTTCGTTTGTTCGTTCGTTCGTTCGTTCGTTCGTTCTGTCTGTCTGTCTCTTTATTCATCTGTCTGACCCTTTGTATATCGGTGTATCTATTTGTATGTATGTTTACTACCTACCTCTATGTCTGTTTATTTATCTTTCTGTCTATCAATGCGTCTGGTTGTTGGTTTCCAACAAGGCACAGTTTGTCAAACAATGACCTCTACTATACACTCGTAATATTATTACTTGCAATAGTTGGGACAATCATGTTCTGTCAACATTCAACACACTTCAAACATTATCCTCACTGTTCATGTTTTCTTGGCTAGTTAGTGAATATTGTTTGTCTATTCCTGCTGTAATGTAACTTTGCTGTTACTTTAAACAGTTGGAAGTACCCAAGTAACAACTGTCTGCATTTAGTTTATTTACTTAGACATTCGCTCTGTCAGTCGGTGGTCATGTATTCGAATCCCCATGTTTTTCTCATTGACATTGTCTCCCAGGTCGACTCAGCCTAAAATAGATAGCAGGAAATTTACTAGGAAGTCAAGCCGTCAGATGTGAGATTGATATCACTCATCGAGTACCGATCTGTCTAAAATATATGGTTTTAGCACCATATACCACATACGCTTGATAGCGTGCACAGAAGTTCTTTACTTGTATGTACCATTAGTATCCTACTGTATCACTTCTCACACTCTTTCTATCTAATTGTATATGGTTGGCTCCTATAGTTCATACGGCGTCTCTTTTCGTGAACTACATTACACTCGCCTATTACCAGGAATCAGCCTATATATGTGCATTTGTGTTTCATGCATGGCCTGCACTGTTGTTGTTGTTGTTTTTTTGTTTTTTTTTCAGATAATGCATGCTTCTGTAGAGTTTGAGTTATGTAGGGTTTGTTTCATCCGGTCATATAATAGATCGTTCTTATCTGTACGTAGCCTAATATTTGCAGTTGGGGTGCTTACCTATATGTACATATAGCAATAGAACCTACCTTTAGCCCAGTGTACGTGTGTCTACTGAATGTATTTTCTCCGGCTCTGGGACTAAATTTGTAACTTGTCCAGACCTGTCTAACAGAAAGTAATCATATCTTGTTGCTGTGAACCAGTGCCTTTTTGGTCAGCGTGTCAGTTCTGATATTTCTTGATACACCGCAATGGGATGGGGTCCACTGCAGAATAGTTTTACGTCGTTGATATATTTGAGTAAGTGGGGCATGTACATGTTGGTGCTTGCTAGACGTGAGTGCTTGGAGACCAGACAGTGCATCAGCCAGAATTACTTCTTCGTGTTAGAATACCTGGTCTGGAGCAGACCTCCATGGACATGACACTCCAATCCTCTATGTCAGTTAGCATTTTGATGAAGATGTTGTTAGTTATATAATTATGTATTACCTAACTGTTTAAGCTATCCACATACACTTAGCTCCTTCTTCAACTGCCACTTGTACCTGATATGTTTACACAATAGGCTAATTTCTCTATGTCATATGTTCTTTTAATATGTCCCATTCTTCATTTTTCTCTGCCTTATTGTGTTGCTGAGTGATCATGTAATATCTACTGTTCCCAATAACGCAGCGTTAAGTTTCTTCTCTATCCATGATATTCTCAGCATTCGTCGCAAAAACCACATCCCTGCTGCCTCCAGTTTATTCACAATATCATTTTCCTTTGTCCGGCATTTTTATACACATAGAAGAAAAGACCACACACAACTTCTTAACAAGCAGATTTCTTTTGTCTTGTGATATTTACGTTTTTCATAACGTTGCTCATTCTTACTATACAACAAGCGAAAAATCACTAAAAGCTTTGGGGATGTGGTTTAGGAGGAAAAAATGCTGAAAATTGACTGAACACCCAAAAGGAGATATCTGGATATTTTAGAGGCAGGCTGAGTTGCAAGGACACAGTACGACAAACATCAGAAAAAAGGTAGTCATCATTTTTGTCCACATTATGGAAAGATAAAAAAGCATTAGAGCATGTTGTGAGAACTGGAAAGATTTGAGGGAAGACAGTTAAAGGAAGAAAGCGAGAGAAACTTTTAGATATTCTTACATAATGGCAACGGAAGAGAGTCAACACACAAATTGATACAAGCCATTGGAGATCGCAAGACGTGGAGAAACATGATCGCCCACGCCACTTGGCATCATACGTATATATATAAATATATATATATATATATATATATATATATATATATATATATATATATATATATATATATATATATATATATATATATATATATATATATATAAAACAGAGTGTATGTTTGTTTGTGGGTTTGTGGGTCTTGGATGCGTTCGGTAACGGTACATCCTATTGAGATGAAATTTTCTACACGTCTTCCTTTCATTCCTGTGCAACCGACCAAAATAATTTCTTAATGTAAAATCTTCTACTTATTTTATAACATTTACTTTTCCATTTTCATTATATAATGTCTATATAGCAGGGGGACTTCACTCTAGAAAAGTTATTTCAAGGGGCATAACTTTTAATAACATTTCTATATACTTTATAGTCATATTGTTGGACTTACTTGCACTATTGTTAAACTCTTTGTCTATAGTTATTTTCAGGCATATGAGTTATAATAAATAATGATATAATCTTTAAGGCATTTTCAAATTTTTCATAAAAATAATGCATAATGCATAACATTGTAACCCATCTTTTTCTACAGTTTTCATTGAATGGTGTGTGGAAGGACATTCTTTTAAGTTACTTTGCGCCAGGAGCTGGGCGAAACCACGCCGGGTCAGATAGATAGACAGATAGTCGGGAACGGAAGCTTATTTGACTACTTATATGAATTAGATGACATGCTCCCCACCAGGGACTGGGTGAAGCCGGGCCAGGACAGACAGACAGATAGACAGACAAACAGATAGTCGGGAACGGGAGAGCTTATATGACTACGTATATGAATTAAATGAGATGCTCCCCACCAGGGACTGGGTGAAGCCGGGCCCGGTCAGACAGACAGATAGACAGACAGACAGATAGTCGGGAACGGGAGAGCTTATATGACTACTTATATGAATTAAATGAGATGCTCCCCACCAGGGACTGGGTGAAGCCGGGCCGGGTCAGCCAGACAGACAGACAAACAAGCAGACAGACAGACTGATAGATAGATAGATCCCGTCCAGGGCCTGGGCGAAGCCGGGCCGGGTCAGCTAGTATATATATATATATATATATATATATATATATATATATATATATATATATATATATATATATATATATATATATATATATATATATATATATATATAAGAAGAGATAAGATGAGAAATGAAGAAATCAGGACTAAAGTGGGGGTTAAAGCAGTCAACTGCATACCACAGCAAGCAATGATGTACAGACCAGATGGAAACAGAGGAAGAGGCCGACCACGTAAACGTTGGACGGAGGGAATAGCAGAATCCATGGGAATATCGGTCTCCGTGGCCAAAGGCTTGCGAACGCGGTTCGTGAGCCGGGTACCAGGCGTTCGAATCTCAGCAGCGACCGATTTGTGCAGCAGACCGTGTCGCGTTGTGTTATAAGGTGCTGGTATGGGAGACGGTCGTTCAGAAAGCAATGGTAAACTACTGAACGTAACACTTGCCTAGTACATCAACAGCAGCTGAAAAATGCTGGTGTTGACAGCAACGTCCCGTAAGGGATACGCAACAAAATTTAAAAAATGGGAATTTCGATATATGAAGCCCGTAATTGGGCACTCTCACGATGTTTATACTTCACCTCGACACCGCAAGGTACAAGAGGAACATGATGAGATGAAATGACATATATATATATATATATATATATATATATATATATATATATATATATATCATCTTATCTCATCTCATCTCATCATATATATCATCGCCATGAGCCATGCCGATAAGCGTCAGCGATCATGTATCACCAGTTTACACGATCACTAAAGTCGTGGAACAGCTCTGTGTTCTTGTCCCGATCACGCTGGTTAAGCCATCCAGATATTTACTTCTCTGCCTTCTCCTTGTTCTTTTCCCCTTAATCCTGCCAGTTGTCACCAAGTTCTATAGTGTTTTTATTCTCATAACTTGTCCCCGCAAAAATGGGACTATCTACGTCTAATTTAGCTAATCGGTTTGAGGTTCTCTATTGCCTCTTTTAGGACATGCCCATTGGTTTTTCTGTCTGCCCGTGGTATTCTTTGCATTTTCCTCAGAAACAGCCTTTCCACTTCCACAAGATGTTTTTTTTTCAGTTTGTCTGTTCATTGTCCACGTTTCACATCCATACATAAGTATATGTTCTATGTAGCATGTAGCACTTAAACACTCTTTTTCTCGTTGCAATTGATATCTTTTATTAGTCAACATGTTTTCCAGTTTGCAGAAGGCTACCTTCGCTATAGTGATTGTTGTTCTAATCTCTTCTAGGAACCTCCCATCAGATGTGATGACTGTTCCGAGATAGTTGTACTGATTCACTTACTTAAGAATATTTCCATTTATCCTTATATTACATTGTGGTATTTCTTTCCTTTTAGAGACGGGCGATTTGGCAGCAGACCACCTTGCGTTGGTATGGGTGCCGGTCGTTCAGAAAGCAACGGCAAACTACTGAATGTAAAACTTGCCAAGATTTCACAAACAGCAAAACATGATGGGGTTGACTGCGACGTCCTGTAAAGGATTTGCAAGTAACTTTTTTTAGAGACGACCACAATCTGTCTTTTTACAGTGTAATTCTACCCCTAGTTGTTCACTGTGTACATTAACCGTATCAACTAAATGTTGCAGATCCTGTTAATTGTCTGCAATCAATACTGTATCATCCGCATATCTAGTGTTATTGATGCTATGTCCCCCAATGGTGATTACTCTCAAATCTTCTAAATTTCTAAAAATATGTTCACTGCATTGATGGGAAAGGGGGGGGGGGGGGGAGAGACAGAGAGAGAGAGAGAGAGAGAGAGAGAGAGAGAGAGAGAGAGAGAGAGAGAGAGAGAGAGAGTCAGAGAGAGAGAGAGAGTCGAGAGAGAGAGAGATCTTGAGATATTACACATCTCTGTCGCACACCTCTCTTAATAGGCTGATACTGACCTACTTCATTATCATTCTTTATGGCAGCTTGTTGTTTCAAATATATGTTTTTTACAAGTCTAAGGTGCGAGTATATTTACATTCCGAAAATTCTCCGTGCATAATTGGCTTCTCTAAAGTTTAGCAGCAATCATATACACAAATCCCACAATGGACGGACACCTGACAAAATACGGCAGAGAGAATAACTACTATCATCACCTGACATGGCTATTAAAGGGGAAATGTGACTGCTATAATGATATGAACAGAAGTGTTTGATCAATATTTGATTTCTGCGTCTTCCCAATGCAGTTCTCTGTGCTGACTGACTGTATGTGTTTGCACGGCTAGAAACGTTAATGTGTTTACTTACGTTAAGACCTTTGAAAACGTATTGTCTTGTTTACTTTTATGTCTTGCGGCATTTAATCATAATATTATAATAACCCAAATGAGAAAATGTCGCTTTGCGGTCAGCATTTTATAGATGGCTATAGGGTAAAGAAGAGTTGAGTTGAGATGAGTCAATAACCGACATTATTGCACTCAGGACATTCCCATAAGCGCTCAGTCTTCATCTTCAGCAGCCAGCGAAAAGTTCCAATACTAGTGGTGTCCGTTGCAATCTGATTGTATGTCCATGTTGCTTTACCTCTGAGTGACGACTGTCGGCTAAATCCCCTGGCCACCCCTTTGCGTCGCATTCTCTCTAGACCATGATAGTTATATGCTCTTCTGCATTATTCGCATGCACCCAGAGGGCCTTCACCACATCTGCCTCACCATGCATCAAATCACCTCTTAATGATGCAGCACTATCCAATCTGTTTGCCTGTTAATTTCCAACCACACCAGAATGTCCCGGAGAAAAGATTCAGCGAATACTCACAACCCGCGACCAATGTATGAATCAATGCATGCCATTCTACACGAAGCAAGTCAGTCTTCACCTTTGTCAGCATATTTTATGAATCAATTGCAATCACAACATGCGTACACAGTTTCTTCTCCAACCAGTGGAAAGCTGCAGAAACCGCCTTCACCTCCATTCTCAGACTTGAGATTATGTTATCATATGCCAAGCTCTCCTTTACTAAACAGTGACCATTTACGGTACTTCAATTTTAATTCACCGCAACAAAGAAGAATCCCTTCGAGCCTCATTTGCATCGGTCTGGCAATCATTTTCTGGTTAAGTGTTTGGTGGACTGATGGACCGATCGATGGACGTTTTTTTTAGTTTTGGGCCCGTAGGGCCCTCACTGTCGACGACAGTGTCGACTGTGTCACTGTGTGTCGACAGTGTCACTGTCGACGACAGTGAGGGCCCTACGGGCCCAAAACTTAAAAAAAACATCCATCGATCGGTCCATTAGTCCACAAAACACTTAACCAGAAAATGATTGCCAGACCGATGCAAATGAGGCTCGAAGGGATTTTTCTTTGTTTGCGGTGTTTGCGGTGAATTAAAATTGAAGTACCCCATTTACTTTTGCTATGAATCCCTATGCACTTATTTGTCTCTTAATACGGAGCCATCGGTATAGATAATCACATAGCCAGGACGAGAGTAGTCATGAATTAATTGCTGAACCTCTACTTCCGTAGCGCCAACTGGCCACTCCTTAAACTCAAGGCCAATGTGATTAAAATTAAACCCCACACAAGTCTGAATACAGACTTCAGGATAAAGAAGAGATGTGGTATAGTGGTTACTGATCTTGTGTGTCAAGGTTAGCAGGGTTCGGCTGCCATTTGTGAGAGGCATTTTCCCCCGCCAAATGCCGGTCTCTCTGGCTGTGGGGCTACAACACTTTCTCTCTGTGATCCCGTTTATCACGCGGAGTCTCGTAGCGGAGCGAGAGCTGAGGCGGTTCGACCCCCGCTCGTGACTTGCAGGATACTGAGCCGGCCGCTCAGAAAGCAATGGCAAACTACTGAGCGTAATCTTGCCAAGAGATCAACATACAGCTGAAAGATGCTGGTGTTGACAGCTAAGTCCTGTAAAGGATATGCTAAAAAAAAAAAAATGGCATTAGGATCAACCTTGGTTATTTGTATATTTTTACAGAACGGCGCAGTCAACCCCAGCATCTTCGCTGTGTGTGATTTCTATGCAAGTTTACGTTCAGTAGTTTGCCATTGTTTTATGAAGGATCAGCAATCATACCTGTTTATGAAAACCAACACAAGGCGATCTGCTGCCAAATCGACGGCAGCTGTGTTTCGAACGCGGTATGTGGGATTACGAAGTGCTTCCGTAAGTCCTTCGCCATAGAGCCGGTCCAGGTATGATTTCCTCAGAAATCACCTTTTCCCTACTCTACCATTACAATCTTCCATCACGGCTAATTCATCTGATGTCCAAATGATGTGTATTCCCGACTATTTAGTTTAGGATTATTTGCTTGAGAGAGTTCTTGTCACACACGCCCGACCCTCTACACAAGTCATAAGGTCACGGACACAAACCGTCTGTCGAGTGATAAAATTGTCTACACAGTAGTAGGTTTCACTTAAGGTCATGGTAATTATGTAACGAAGCTGATGTAGGATGTGGAGTGTTAGGACTTCATACATACTTAACTAAATGATCACTTTATACGGTTAATTGGTGTCCATCTTTCTTGCTGTCTTTCCTTAAGACAACAATATTACATTTTGTTAACTCTTTTAGTGACCCCCTCATCAATGCTGGAGGAGCGAGAAATTAATACCTATAGTTTATCACCACCGGTCTCCGTGGCCAAAGGCTTGCGAACGCTGTTCGTGAGCCGCTTAGCAGAAGTTCGAAATTCAGCTGCGACCGATTTGTGCAACAGACCGTGTCGCGTTGTGTTATAACGTGTTGGTGTGGGAGCCGGTCGTTCAGAATGCAATGGCAAACTACTGAACGTAAAACTTGCCTAGTTCATCAACAGCAGCTGAAAAATGATAGTGTTGTCTGCAACGTCCTGTAAGAAATATGCAACACTAAAAACAAAAAACAAAAAATAAGAAACATTGTAAAACAACTTTACCACTATTATGAGTCTCCTCCCCCTATCATCATCAAGTGCCATTCTCGCAGTAGACATTGATTGCATAGGACCTTCAGCAAAGTCTATTCCGAGCCTTCGTTTACATACCACTAAGTTGCATGTTTATATCTTTATGCTGTCTGTCTGTTTACATCTGCATAATACCCACGAGTTGATTGTCCCTGAATGTTTCTCTTTTCTTCATTTTCTTCTACCTCTTCTTCTTCTTCTTTCTCGTCTTCAGTAATCATTGTTTAATAATAATAATAATAATAATAATAATAATAATAATAATATTTTTTCCCTAAAGCAGTTGCCTACTATGAGTCTGTGATTTGGTAGGGTCATCATATTTTGTAGGCCTGAATGCACAGAGAAATAAATGCTTCTAATTCTACATGAAATAGGGGAAGAACAATGTAGGTTTGTATAAGGAAAGGGTACAGTAAATGCTGTGTATATGCTGCGATTAGTTATTGAAAGTGCTATACAAGTAAACAAGGATATACATCTTTGCTTTATTGACTACACAAAGGCTTTTGATAGAGTTAGACATGTCAACATTGTGGATATGCTTGCAGAACTACAAATTGATGGGAAAGACATTAGACTTATAAAAAACATATATTGGAAACAACAAGCTGCCATAAGGATTGATAATGAAGTGGGACAATATTAGCCTATTAAGAGAGGTGTTAGGCAGGGATGTGTAATGTCTCCAGATATTTTTTCCCTATACAGTGAAAATATTTTCAGAAATGTAGAAGATATAAATGGAATCAGCATTGGAGGACTTCTTCTTCTTCTTCTTCGTTCATCCGGAGTTTTTTTTCGGATGTGATTGCGTTGTGCCTGTTTACAGCAGAGCTGCGTTACTGCGCCGTTAGGCCGACACATCCGACTTCTGCGGGCATTTGTTGACCGGGTTAACCTTCCCGGGGGAATTGGAGGACGAAACATTAATAACATTAGATATGCAGATGATAAAGTATTGATTGCAGACAATGCGCAGGATATGCAACAATTAGTAGATGTGGTTGTTGTACACAGTGAGCAGCTGGGGTTGGAATTGAATTGTAAAAAGACACAGTTATGGTCGTCACTACGAAGAACGAAGTACCACAATGTAATATATAAGTAAATGGGAATATTCTTCAACAAGTGAATCGATACAATTATCTCGGAACAGTCATAGCATCTGATGGGAGATGCCTTGAAGAGATTAGAACAAGAATCGCCATGGCGAAAGTAGCCTTTAGCAAGATGAAAAACATTCTGACCAATAAAAGGATGTCAATTGAAACGAGAAAAAGTGTGTTGAGGTGATACATAGAGCCTGTTCTTTTGTATGGATGTGAAACTTGGAAATTTTGTGCAGTCAAGTTGAAAAATATCTGATGGCTGCAGAAATGTGGTTTCTGAGGAAAATGCAAAGAATACCAGGGACAGATAGAAAAACCAATGACCAAGTACTACAGAAGACAAATGACAATCGTACATTGATCCGACAAATTAGACGTAGACAGTCAAATTTTTTGTACATGTTATGAGGGAACAGACCAAGAGAAAGACCAAGAGGAAAATACATGGATGGCCTGGCCACATGGCATGGACGAGACAGGAACCTTGAGCGGTTTTACAACTCTGGTGATCGAGTGAAATGGCGAATCATGACCGGCCACGCTTTCCGGCATGGCACATGATTGATTGATTGAATCCTACATGAATCACAAACAGGACAGTTCGCTTTCGCCTCTAATATGGTTTTTCTTACATTAGTAGCTCTGTAGCGAAGGGGTTCTGAATGCGTTCGGCACAGACCGCATTGCGTATGGTTTCAATGCAAAGGTATGCGTGCCGGTCGTTAAGAAAGCAATGGCAAACTACTGAACGTAAACTCGCCAAGAAATCACAAGCTGAGAAAAAAATGCTGGGACTAACTGAAGTCTCATGTACAGAATATACTACTAACTTTACATCACTAAGCCATTTGATGAGACCACAATACTTTATCTGTCACAATCTAATTTCTTTCATCTGTGTGCGCTTTATACATTTTGTTATAGAACGTTAAAGTTTGTCTTTTTTTTTCACCAAAGAAACGCCCAAATCTTCTTTTTAAAAAGCCACATTCCAAAAGCTTCAATTTTATTCTCTATCGTTTAAGTCAATATTCCCTCTGTATACGGTAATGTTGAATGCACAAATACTTCTAGTAAAGTTTACCATGTCTACTGTTCGTTTTCGTTGATTTACTCAATGTATCTAAGGAGAAGTAAGAAGTAAGGCAGCATCTTCATTCCGCTAGACCACCCCCCTCCCCCCATCCACGGTAACGCGAAGCCACGCAGGCAGAACAGATGATGCCTTTCGTGATCAGGATGGTGGTATATACATGCACTCACGCTCAGATGGCGGCCTATACAATGCTCAGAGATTAAAGGCCAAGACCAAAATTAGGAGGGTACTGAACAGAGAGTTGCTTTTTGCAGATGATGATGCAATTACGACCCACTCTGAGGAAGAATTACAACGTTTACTATCTACATTCTCCAATGCTTGTTCTGAATTTGGTTTAACAATAAGCAAAAAGAAAACACAGATTATGTCGCAAAGTGCACATGAGGCACAATCAATCTTTATTGACGACGCCGAACTAGAGATAGTAGACCATTCTACATATCTAGGATCAGAGGTAAATAGTAAATTATCCCTAGATCGGGAAATCAACCTCTATGTGATAGATCAGGGGTCACCATACGTTTTTCACGGCGGGCCGGATAACTGACAAAATGACGAGCGCGGGCCGTATACTCATTCTGTACAATACTTGCGCCGGTCTCCGTGACGAAGGTGTTACTGACGCGGTTCATAATCCCGTATACCCACTTTCTAAACACAGCCAAGCGCGATTTGGCAGCAGACCGCGTTGCGCTGGTTTGTTACGCTATGGTATGGGTGCCGGTCGTTCAGAAAGCAATAGCAAACTACTGTCTTGCCAAGACACCAACAAAAGTAAAAAATGTTGGTGTTGACTGAAAACGTCCTGTAAAGGATATGCAACTAACTTTAACAATACGTGCAAGCCTGAACAAAAGCTCTGGGTAAAAGACGAAAAACTATATTAATCATGGGTGAGTGGCGTGCAATGCACAAAAAACAAAGACAGCCAACATATTTACGAGCTCGTCGTATTTACTAAAAATGGTTATTAAAGAAGGCGACGTTAGCTAAAAGATAGTTCCATCAGACCTAGTGTGTACATATCCGAATCTCACAAACTAAGCAGCAGACAAGGTTAGTGAGATTTGTGAAATTGATATTTGGCTTTCACATATCATCAATGTTTGGTTTGGAATTGCTGCATCCAATCATGAGAAATGCTTTCAAATGTTCATCAGTCAATCTCGTTCGATGTGTTGACTTCACATACTTCATTTTTTAAAATGTTTGAGCACAGACTTAAGTTGTTCCAAACACTGATGCCATACCAGCGGCAAATTTCTTCAGTTCCGGGAACTCAACATCAGGTAAGCAGCGATAAAATGTAACAAGTTTTCATTCTCAGGGCTTCTCTTTCAACAAGTCATTTGCTTGCAAATCAATGAGCTCCAACTGTAGTTCAACTGGCACATCATCAAGGTTACAGTCAAACGGATTCTGGAAAAGAAGAACGTCACTCTTAATTCTGTCAAGATCTGAAAATCTATCCCCAAAAAAAATGCTTCTTCAAGTCACAAATAATTTTTTTCGGAAAATCGAGGTTGACATCTTCGGCGATTGTTCTCCTTCCAGTTGTGCTTCAAACAATGACAGCTTTCTCCGAAATCCTTTGATAATTCTGTAGAGATCACAGACGAGGTTAACCTTTCCCTGAAGTTTCAAATTCAGTTAATTCATGTGGGATGTGATGTCGAACAAAAATGACAACTTTGACAGACTGGTAGTATCTGACAGCTGTGGATCAGCTCTATCTTTTTTCAGTGAGGAAAACATGTATTTCGTTTCGGAACTTATAAAAATGAAACAGGACTTTACCGCAGCTGAGCCACCCCACTGATGTGTGATAAGGCAAGTCACAGAATTCAGAATCAATTTCTTCAAGAAAGCCTTCAACTGACGGTGATGGAGTGGATGTCCCCGAATGAATTTCACGGCAGAAACGACTGATTTCAGTACACAAGAAATATCTAAGTCTTTCCCACAGAGTGCTTGCTAATGTATGATGCAGTGTATGAACAGAGCGCCCGGAATTTGCAAATCTTGAAACTGAGTCCTGATCTGTCCCATCAGACCCTACCTCACTCCATCCATGTTTTTTCGTCCATCAACTGTAAAACCTCGAAGCTGATTCCACTGAAGGCTATAGTCTTGCAAAACATTTTGCACTTTCCTGAAAATGTCTTTTCCAGTTGTTGTACCACGCACGCTGCAAACGGATGCCAACTCTTCCGTTATCTGAAAGTACAAATTGATACTACGGATGAACACGAGAAGCTGTGACGTACTAGTGAGATCAGTAGACTCTTCCAGTACGTGAGAATACCACAGAAAGTTCCTACTTTTCTCGCGTATCTGTAGCACTATGTTATCTCTAAGTTCTTCTGTTCTTCGCACAACTGAACTTGACAAAAGGCTGATGGATCCAAACAAGTCGGCTTTCTCGAGACACAAGTCATTTGCTGTTTCCACCATACACTCTTTGATGAAATTGCCATCAGTAAACGGTTTTTCTAGTTCTGCCATCTTATGCACTGTTTTGTAACTTGTACGAGTGACAGATTCATTTTCAGCAAACTTTCTCGTGAAGAGATTTCTTTGTGTTTCTAAAGCACGTTTCATGGACTCATATTTCTCAGAGTGTAACTTTACATAAATTTTTGAATATGTTGATAGATGTTTTTATATTGTTTTTTTTCGTTGTGACGCCGAAGATTGTACTCTTTCAAAACGACAACACTTTCGCTGCATATTACGCAACTGGTTTTCTGGTCCTTTGTGTCCACAAAGAAGTACTTTACTTCCCATTCTGCATAGAAAACTCGACACTCAGCGTCCACATTTTTTTGCTTAGTAGTCATAATGAAGGGTGAAGGACACGGGATCTGAAAATGAAAGATATTGAATTAGAAACTGTATTAAATGCCTATTAAAACACAAGAAAAGCAGGACTAGGGGTCACTGGTGAAGTTACGGCTCATCAAAGGTACATATAAAGTATATAGGTACCTTTGGGAATAGAATATATCTCATAATAAGGTTTCCAAAATATATATAAATATATATAAATAAATATAAATAAATATATATAAATAGGGCCGGTATAAATAAACAGCCTAGGGCAGAGTTTTTCATATGGGTTCCGTGAGTAGCTGTCATTTGTTCTACCGAAACAGACAGAAATCGCCTAATTGCAAAAATTTCTGCCCATCTGGTTTATTACATAAAGTAGGAAAGACACTTGGATCATCGCACAGAGTTCCTTGAGCAACGTAAACATTTGAGTAAGAATCTGCTACAGCAGAAAGTTTGAGACCAGCTCGATTAACACTTTGACCAGGGAGTTCTTCTGAGCTGGGGATAATATTTTCGTAATAACCCGAGGCTTCTGTGACATTGTTATGCTATGTTTGCTACTTTATTGCCTCTATTCACACTTGTAGTTCACTTACCTATCACTGTCAAACAAAGAAATCTTTGTTACATACCTATAAAATGAATGACTGGCAAAAAGAAGTAAATATTTCTGGAGCATCGAACCTGTGTTGACAACCGGACACATCTGGGGGAGGAAAAGTGCATGTGTGTGTGTGTGTGTGTGTGTGTGTGTGTGTGTGTGTGTTGCCATGGAAACCACGGTAACGTCAGAGCGTAGGCGGCGCTACCACGAGCCTGGGAAGGAATTGGAATGGCGCGTAATAAGCAAACACTACAATAAACAAGAAAATCTAGATACAATAATGTATAATTGAAAATAGTAAATTTAAGACACATAGCAGCCGGGAGGTCTCCGCACGCATGAAGATCTATTATTCTAAATATAATATTTACACTTACATTGTATCACAACGTCTCGAGTTCCATACGTTATATAAAGAAGTTCGAGTACCGTCGGCAGCCGGATAAAATGACGTCGCGGGCCGGAATCGGCCCGCGGGCCGTAGTTTGGTGACCCCTGTGATAGATCATAATCTATGTGATAGAGAGTGTATGGCATTGGTCTTGTTTCCCATACACATGTATCTAGTGTGCTCGCCATAAATTACGCGTTGGAACCTCTTTCCCCCAGATAGATTGGGCCCGTTAGCTATTACAGCAGCCAATCTATGAGGTGGACAACTCCGATTATAAACCCCCAAGTTTAAGGTGGACCGACGTGCCAAGGACTGAATGGCCAAGGGTGGAACGTCTGGTATGCGGGCGGGACGCGCCAGGCGTATGGACTCCTGAGGGACATCCCCTGCCCCTTCCCTAGCAGGCAGGCTCTACTAGAGTGACAGCTCATATCCTGCAATGTCCAAACTTTGTGTATATGATATTATTTAAACAAAGACATCGTCGCCGGAGCTACGGAGTACGTGCTCTGTGCTTGACACATCCTTCATGGGCTAGCGAAGAGAGAGTGAAGAGGAGAAGACGAGGAAATGGTGTGAGAAGAAGGCATAGATATAGGAGGGCAGGCGCCAGGAGAACAAGACGAAAAGTGGAGAGACTAAGTCTCAACCATGTAAGAGTGGGGTATTGGAACTGTCGTAGTGCCAGACAGAGAGATCCTGTATTGGAAAGGCTAATATATGATTTTGATGTCCTCATGCTCCAGGAGCTAAATACAGACAAATACCATTGCCCTGGGTACGCCAGTTATATCATTCCTACTGGGCAGATGAGACATGGGCAAGGTCTGCTGGTGAAGGAAGGAGTGAAGCATATGGTACTTGACTTGAGCCAGTGGAATCACAGTGCAAGAGAGGTCCAGGGTATACAAATGGAAATTGGGGGATTAAGTTGGAACATCATAAATGTATATGCCACAGTGGACTGTTTTGTCAGAAAGGAACACTGGGACTGGCTTAAGGAATTGGAAGAATTACCAGGTGATAGGCTACTCATATATGGAGACTTGAATGCGAGGAACAGAGATTGGGACAGCAGTGGAGAAAACCGACAGGGAATTTCCCTTGCGGATGCCATGGCGGACTCCGATGTGGTCTGCATAAATGATGGTAGGCCGATTAGAATGGCAATGAGGCCTGACGATGCGGACACAGCTATTGACTTGGCACTTGTCTCCCAGTCATCAGTCCTTGATGTAAAGTGGACTGTTTTGAATTACCATGGGAGTGATCACATGCCATGCTCAGTCTTGATCTCTAATTACAGGAAAGTTAAGGCTGGGAGAGCGCGCAAAGCCTTCCGATATGAGTGGACCTACAACCTTCTTGGATGCCTCAGACAGGGGGTATGCAACAGGGCTGTTAAAACTCCTTTTTTGCAGCCTCCATGGTGGACCCCAGAAGTAGACCAGGCTTGGAAAGCAAAGAGAGCTGCAGTGAAGCAGCTAAGGAAAGTGCGACAGACACCCAGAAGCTCACGAGAGGAAGTGAACACGACGGAAAATGTCAAGAAAGACAAGGTGGAGGTTTTCAAGCGCTGTGCTGCAGAGGCCAAAAATGAAAATGGGAATGTTTCATGAATGAGATTGGAGGTGATAAAACACTGCAAAAATTCTGGAAACTGCACAGACGAATACAAAGAAAAGATCGGCCTATGACAGTGGGAACAATATACAGAGATGATGGTGTGCGCGTGACAACAGACAAAGAGAAAATGGAGGCGTTTCTCCAGAGATTTTTAGAGCAGACCGATCATGATGATGTGGACACCAGGGATTCAGTTAGAGAGGAGTTATCTGGCACCATAAAGAATATGCCTTATGAAGACATCAAACGGGCTGAAGATGTTAAACATATTTTGAAAAAGGCAAAAGATACGGCACCAGGGCCTGATGGGGTCAGGTATGGTCACATGAAGGCTTTGAGCGATGTAGACCTGAAGGAGATGACCGACTGCTTTAACCAGAGCATTAGGACAGCATCAGTACCGCAGGATTGGGTACACAGTTATCTCATCCCTCTCCCAAAACCATTCAAGGATCATTCAAAGCTTGGCGGCTTTAGGATCATCACCCTTCAAAATAAATTTGGGAAGGTTTTAGAGAAGATAGTCGCTGTCAAGCTGCAAGAGTTTTTGGAAAGGGGGAAGCTTCTTCCAAGAGGCATGGGGAGCTACAGGCCAGGAAAAGATACCTGGTCAAATGCAGCCACTTTTGCCTTTGACGTTTATGAGGGGTTCCAGAGTAGACAGGAAACGATGGCGGCAGCGCTTGATCTCGTGGATGCGTACAATAGAGTTCGATATGATAATTTGATGACCGCACTGATGGAGAAGGGGGTCTATCCCTTGTTGATGAACTGGATAGCGGCGGTCCTGCATTCTCGTCGGATTGCTTTCCGTCTGGGTGCATGGACCTCAGAGTCACATATTTTAACCCCGGGACTGCCACAGGGATCCTCAATCTCACCGGTGCTCTTTAACGTGTATACGAGCAAAATTGCAAACCTAGAAGCACCAGGGGTTGGAAGGGTACTAACATTTGCAGATGATATTCTTGCATATAGGCAGGGGAGAGATAGGGAGCAAACAGCCCAGGAGCTACAGGTGACAGTAGACAAAGTGATTGACTGGTGCATTGAAATGGGTGCTGTCATCCACCCGGAAAAGGCAGCTGTTTTGTGGTGCTCTCTGGACAATAGGATTGTGAGAGCTGATGGTCCAAGCCTCACGATATATGGTGGAAGCGTCAACAGAGAGAACAAACTGAAGCATCTGGGAATCATATTTGACAGGAGCCTGCCCTTCAAGGATCATGTGGAGACGGTTGTGACAAGATCTCAAAAGGGACTCAACGCACTTAAAACTATGGCTGCAATGGACATAGAGCAGAGAATGCTTTTTAGACTATACCAGCACTTGATCCTCTCAGTGATTGATTATGGACTAGGACTGCTTATTGTCTCAAAGAATCTGCTGGAGCGCATACAGAACGAGGCTATGCGGGTCATTCTGGGATGCACCAGAGACACCCCAGTGGTGTGTATGCGGTACATCCTTGGTTTGCCGACTGTTGCTGGTAGGCTCAAGGTGATGCAGACGAAGGCATACCTCAGAGTAGCTGCTGACACAGATCACCCGTTGCATTAGGTGCTGGACACAGTTAAGCGCCAGCGACTGATAAGAGGGAAATCATGGATGGCTCAGGCAGAGGATACGATCAGACAGGTGTGCATTTTGGAGAACATTAGGCGAGGAGAGGCGTGGGTCAGAGTGCCAGCGGAGCGGTTAGAATTGTGCAGTTATAATCACATTGAGCCGGGAGTGCAGGGAGTGGCCAGCAGGGGACACGGAAGTGGAAATCCAGCAACTAATTCAGGATAATGCTCGACCGGGTATATATATATATATATATATATATATATATATATATATATATATATATATATATATATATATATATATATCCATTTTGTTTACAGCAACCTATCACAATAAGTAATTATTAATTATTTATAGGTTATTAAGCAGTATAAATAACTAATTATTTCAATTTTATTTTACTTATACACTTAAACATTATATTTGACAATATGGACAAAAACTTTTATTAATTTGTTAACACGATTTTACAACTTGTTATTATAACAAATATTCTGTATTACTATCAATGGCTTTAACTTAGACACACAGCGACTACATTGTCACTGCAGTTATTGATTTCTAATGAGATGTATGCAACTGCTTGCAATTTTTGACAATATTCTTGAAATCTGGAGCAAGTTTACTTGTTGAAATTCGCATGACAGCATGCAAGTTGCAGTCCGACAATAAAGACCTATTCTTATATTTGCAAGAGAATAATTGTTCGCAAATGTATGTTGATCCAAATAATGATAACAGTTTAGCTGCAAAGTTTTTCAAGTTGGGAAATGATTCTTGTGATAAAGATCCATAGAAATCCAGCAAACCATCTGTCTTGAATTTCTCTTTCAGATCATGATCTGCTTGTAAGTCAAGCAGCTCCTACTGTGACTGTATTAGCTTCTGCACTAAAAGATGAACTGAGAATATTGAACTATGGCTCTAATTTCTTGAAATCTTGGAATCTCCATCCAAATTCTTCAATCAATGCATCTAATTGGGCTTTGTATTTTTCAGTCATTTCACCAGAAATGGTTTCTTGTTTCAGCAAAGGGAAGTGACACACTCTTTTTTCACTTGATTGTCTGGAGAACAGTGAGAGTTTTGCCTGAAATGATTTTACATATACATATAATGCATGTGCAAACACACCATTGCCCTGAAGTTTGACATTCAGTTCAATTAACTTTTCCATAATTTCAATGGCAAACATAAAGTCTAACTGCCACTCTTTATTGACAATGTTAGTATTAAAGTCACATGCAATGCCCTTCATCTCTAGGAACATCACTATTTCTTCTCTGAGTTCCCACACTCGCCTCAACACCTTGCCGAGACTCAGCCATCGAACATTGGTGTGGTTCAGGACATCGGAATGTTCAGTTTCCAAATCGTCAAGTAATGACTTGAACTGTCTGTGATTAAGTCATCTTGATCTGATGAGGTTGATGAAACTGACAACTGGGTCAATAACATGCTTGGTATTCAAAACAGTTTTACAGACTTTCTTGATGAATCACACAGTGAATTGGTAATAATGTGTGGTCTGGATATTCTGCTCTTATCTGATCACTTATCAACTTTACCAGACGTACATTTTTTTCCAGTCAAAGCACAAGCTCCGTCAGTTGTATCACTTGCCATCTTGTTCCAAACCAACCCAGTTCTTTCAATACAGTTAGTAACAGCATTGAATTATGGCCTGTGGTTGTGTCTTTGAGTGACTCAACACTCAGTAACTCTTCAGTGAGTTTGAAAGTAGTGTTTATTCCACGTATTAATATCAATAACTGGGCAATATCTTGTACATCGGTACTCTCATCCAATGCAAGAGAGTACCACAAAATATTTTTACTTGCATCTTGAAGTTTATGTATCAAATTGTCACTGATCTTGTCAACAACGTCTGACCACAGTTCTCCTTGATAAAGTATGTTGTCAAATCTTTTTTTTTGTCTTTTTTTGTTCAGACACATAATGTTTGCTGCATCTAGCAAACATTCCTTGATGAACTCGCCATCAGAAAATGGCTTGTTCTGTTTTACAATTCTGTGTGACAGCACATACTAGCTTGAGTTGCAGCATCTTGAATAGACTGTTTAGTGAAAAGATTTTGCTGTTTCTCCAAATATTTCAACCAACTCAAGGGCATTTCCTTTCCTTCTCTTCGGTCGTTAAATTGTATCCGAAATCGGAATGTTTTGTTTGATAATATCTTTTTAAATTGTACTCCTTGAAGACAGCCACTGACTCACGACACAACAAGTAAACTGATTTGCTACCTCCTTTTATAAAACGAGTACTTAGTTATCCATTCATCATTAAAAACATTCAGCTTCAATCTTATGTTTGCTATTGACAACTCATCATAACGGTACAACGAAATTCTGGAAATTTCAACAAAATAACTTAAAAAACGAATTTAAACATTTTTATTTCTAAATGCCCTCGCGGCCGCATAAAATCACTTGGCGGGCCGCATGCGGCCCGCGGGCCGTAGTTTGCCCACCCCTGATCTACACAGATGGTTCGGTGCTGAGAGGTAGTAGAAGTGCCTGGGTGTTCTTGGGCAAGAGACTAATGCAGGAGAGCCTGGCATATGATACCACAACATATAGTTTAAGAATGGAGTTGGAGGCAGTCAGTGCAGCTTTCCGCTGGATGGAGAATACGATACACACACACATCGTGATTGTAACTGACTCAGAAAGCATGCTGAGTAGGGTGAGGACAGGCAAGCTTCGGCCGGAGTGGCTTGCTTCGCTTCGGAAGTCACGGGTGGCAAGCATCGTCTGGATCTTTTCTCCGGGGCATGCTGGTGTGCTGGGGAATGAACAGGCAGACAGATTGGCTGGCTCTGCAAAACTTGGTGGAGTACTGATGCATGATAAGGCAGACATGGTTGCGGCCTTGTGGGAGCACGTGTACACCTCGGAGGAGCAAATGGATCACCAGTGGTCTGGTAAGAATGCGACAGCGAGGAGTGACGAGGGGATCTGGCCGATGCTCGACGCTTAGAGGAAAAGGCGAGACGCACATATAATTCAGATTGCTACTGGTACTATTGGGGTTGGAACTCTTCGCTGGCTTCTGAGGATGGGGACGGAGCGGTTATGCGAATGCCCCGAATGCTGTGATGTCAGTTCCTAAATCAATCAAGCATTCAATCAATCAACATCAGGATTGGTAAGGCAGCAACAACAATGAACAGGTTAAGAAAAAGAGTCTGAGAGAACAGGAAGTTTACTGGCAAAACAAAAGTCCTTGTCTATCAAGCCTTTGTCCTTAGCACTCTTCTTTATGGCAGTGAAGCCTGGACAACTTACTCACACCAAGAGAAACGTTTACTCAGCTTTCATATACAGGTGTCTGCGATGAATACTTGGTATTAAATGGCAAGAAAAAATCATAAATACTGAAGTATTGGAAAGATCAGGTTGTGTGACGTTACATCCCATGCTCAGTCTCCGTAGACTTGGATGGATAGGACATGTTAAGAGGATGGAGGACGGTTAAATACCAAAGGACATCTATTCTGGTGAATAACAGGTGGGTAGGAGATCTCAGGGTCGGCCTCTACTAGGATACAAAGATGTGTGTAAGCGGGATATGATTGATACAGACATTGATAATGCACATTGGGAGCAAGTCGCCGCTGAAAGTGTTGCATGAAAGGCAAATATCAGAAATAGAATAAAAACAAAGCAGAAAATTATTGCAGATAAGTTACACACCGAGCGTGAAAGACGCAAGATGGTGAAAATGACCATGTGTTCACATGCATCCACTGTGGACGAACATTTACAGCGCGAATTGGCCTTAATAGTCACATTCGCCACCGCCATTGGGTTGTAGGTTATTAAGCCTTTTTGAAGCACAACCTGTCGTCTGTCAAGATGTGGCCATGTGGTGGACAGAAACACTGCCTTTCGCGTGTTGTTTAACAAACAAAATACTCGCTTGTTAAAATTTGCAGAAGCAATTATGATCTATCAACGCAAGCCAGAATTGTGCAAACAGAAAGACATGTTAGTCAGCTTAAAATTACCGTGGTAGATAAGTGACATTACTGTGCGAATATGTGTATATTTGGGGTATATATATATATATATACACACACAGTTGCTCAAAAAGATATCTATTCCGGACTGTCATCTTCGCCTCTGATAATGTAATTCCGGCGTCAATGAGCTGTTTGTTTTAAACTCCTCCGGATTCGTCTCACGCTTCTCTTCTTTAATGGGTTCTATATCATATTATTCATGGCTTGGCATCCGTGTTCTTTCCTGTGTATTTGACGTAACGGTATTTTAACTGTAATTGTTTAATGTATTCCATGATGGCTTTTGCTCTGCTCATAATTCACAATGTGAGCATGTCTAAAATTCCCTCGGCAATTGGAAATAAAAAAAAGATTGGACTGGACAAATCGCTGTCCGGGATAAATCTGGAAATTGGAATACCTCTCAACACAATAATAATAATATTTACAGCATGTCAGGTGCTCGTGTGCGCAGATTTGAAACCCCGCCGGTTATAGGCAGTTTGTGCACTGTGGTGCGTTTCTTAATGTGGTCGATGAAAGAAGACTGGCACTCATGTGGGTATGCTGACGCAACAATGGTAATCCATTGTGGGTTTCTTGATGTGGTCGATGAAATATTACTGGGAACTTATGCGGGTAAGCTGACGCAACAGTGGTGACTCATTGAACGTTTCTTGGTGTAGACCAGAGGTTCCCAAACCACGAGACCTCTTCTATATATATAAAAGAGAATCTCTGTCTGTCTGTATGTATGTCCTTTATGCGTTCGCGAACGGTCCGTCCGATTGAGATGAAATTATCTACACGTCTTATAATCATTCCCGTGCTGCCAACTGTCATAGTTTTTTTTAGTGTACAAACATATTTTCTTATTATTATTTAATATTTAATTTACATTATAATGTATATATAGCGAGGGGACATAACTTCTAATAGAATTGCTATATATGTAAAGTTGTTGCATATTTCTCAAATAGGTAGACCTTTTCGCTGCAGTTATCTATAGGCATATGCGTTATAATCCTCCTCCTTCTGCTCCTGCTCCTCTCCCCTCCTCCTCCTCCTATCCTCCTCCTCCCCCTCCTCCTCCTCCTCCCCCTCTTCCTCATCCTCCATCCTCCTCCTCCCTCTTCCTCCTCCTCCCTCCTCCTCCCTGTTCCTCCTTCCTCCTACCTCCTCCCTCCTCCTCGCTCTCCTCCTCCTCCCTCCTCCTCCTCCTCCTAATCCATCCTCCTCCTCCTCCTCCTAATCCCTCCTCCTCCTAATCCCTCCTCCTCCCTCCTCCTCCGCTGCCTCCCCATCTCTGCTCCTCCCCTCCTCCTCCTCCTCTCCTCCCCTCCTCCTCACCTCCTCCTTCACCTCACCTCTTCCCTCCTCCTCCTCCATCTTCCTCTTCTCCTCCTCCTCCCTTCCTCCCCCTCTTCCTCCCTCTCCTCCTCCCTCCTCCTCCTCCTCCTCCCTCCTCCTCCCCGTCTCCTCCTCCCTCCTCTCTCCTCCTCCCTCCTCCTCATCCCTTTACCTCCTCCCTCCTCCTCATCCCTCCTCCTCCTCAATCCACCTCCCTCCGCCTCCTTCTCCCCTCCCTCCTCCTCCCTCCTCCCTCATCCTTCTC
>JACEFZ010028419.1:115000-172500 GCA_014155875.1 Cepaea nemoralis | reverse complement strand
AGGTATAATTAATGTAGGATAGACTGGTGATAGTAGAGTTTAGGACTTCAACGTAGTGTGTTGCGTTGTGGGTAGGCAGTAAAAGAGTGTCGGCGACTGTAGGCAGCTGCATTGTAAAAACTAGCTAGGGTGATACGGTAATTGGCTCTGCTAGTTGAGAATAGGGTAGTGAGGTGATAATTAGCTCTGCTAGTGAGAAAAGTGTAGTGGGGTGATATTTGGAGAGATTGAGGATGGGTTGGGAGTTAGGGGAAATGTCCAATGGTAGGATCTTCCAGTGGGGTGCCTACTGGGGTACTGCACTCTGTCTATTGGTTTTTCCTTGTCTTATCCTAATTCGGACCAAGGTGATGCGCTCCTCTGCTCCATGACAGAGTTTAGTTCGCTGATAAATATCTGAGCGAGGCCGTAGGCCTACACTCAGCTGGTAAGGTCAGTGACTAGTACTCTCACCAGGTGTGTTGTTTCTCTAACAGGTTCCCCGCCAGTTTTGAGGAAGTTCTACTCCTGGTTTTGATGAAGTTCTACTCCGGGTAGGAAGAACACAAGATGAACAGTCAATAGTTGTAATAAGATGACTAACTTCAGAGAAGAAAGTTTATACAATAGTGTTTATGCTGGGCCCATAATCAGGAGGGTCCACCAGAACATGGCTCAGTTGAGCAAAACCATATAAACGATTCCTGTGTGATAGGGTTCACCTTGCATGGGTGATGTTCGTTTTTACACCACATATCAAATGAACACTAGAGATTAAAAAGGAACACTAAACGTAGCATTCACATGGAGTTGTAGATTCCAGTGGAATATTACAAGGGACATTGTGTTTGTGATAATCTAGACAATAGATAGAATTAAGTGTGTTACCAATAACAGTGATACCTATTTTCACAGTACAGGGATTGGTATATTTAAGAACTATAGGGACTTATAGTATGTAGTGTGTAACCGATCCATGATCAGTGTTAAACTATGGACTGTATCTATTTCGGATGATCATGTATATGGATTACCAAGTAGCTACCAGAGAAAGTCAGCGACTGGCAGGAGAGACACATCGCTCGGTGAGGTCTTTATGTGCTGAGATAAAGTGCTGTGTTGTAACCTTGCTAGGATGATCTGACTTGGCTCCTAATCTGCTGGTCCGATTCTACACACATTATAGTATACGACACACATTCTTCGCATACACTTCTCACATACATTACACTTTTCTTTTAATAAATTAATTGTTATTAATTTTTAGAAACTAGAGTTGTTGAGTATGTTGTGTTGGGGAAGAATGAGAGGGGGCATGATCCAGTGATGATAGAGAGAGAGAAAGAGGTGTCCATAAACTGAGGGAGTGTGGTGGACGGAATCTAGTGGATTCTCCAGGATAATGATAGGGGGTTAAAATATAATGTGGGTGTTGATTCCTCTCACTCCAGGGACGACACTAAAGGTAATCCAAGACGTCGTAAAAAAGACGAAAAACTAAGTTAATCATTTGTGAGTGGCGTGCAATGCACACAAAATTTTTTTTTAAAGCACACACACAGATACACACAGATACACACACACACACACACACACACACACACACACACACACACACACACACACACACACACACACACACACACACAACGTATTTATTAACTTTACAAAGTTGTCAAAGAAGGCGACGTTAGCAAAAAACAATTATTACATAAGACCTAGTGTGCATATATCCGAATCTCACAAACTAAGCAGCCAAAAAGGTAAGCGAGATTTGTACAGCTGATATTTGGCTTTCAAAATATCATCAATGTCTGGTTTGGAATTGCTGCATTCAATCCAGAGAATTGGCTTTCAAATGTTTATCAGTCAATCTCCTTCGATGTGTTGACTTCACATACTTCATTTTTGAAAATGGTTGCTCACAGACATAAGGTGTTCCAAACACTGGTGCCATACCAGTGGCAAATTTCTTCAGTTTCAGATACAACATCAGTTAAATAGACAATCGCTACAAATCCAGACAAAAGTGAGAGGAATATTTGACAAGGAAGAACAGAACAGTGTACAGCGCAGAACAGCCACTCTCAGCTTCCTTGATGACGAATACCCACAGGATCTCTGTGTCCGAGTCTACACAAATGGGTCAGCGCAAATTGCTGTTCGAAATGGAGGAGCGGAAGTGTATATAGAATACCCAAATAATACTAGAGGCACGGCCAGAGTTCCAACAGGAAAGTACTGCCATAACTATGATGCTGAAATTGAAGTAATCAAGATAGCAATAGAGAAATTACAAAATACCGGCCATGGTAGACAACCTGTAGTGATATTGACAGATGCAAAATCAGTAATAGAGGCATTCCTGTCTGGGAAAATACCAGTTCTAAGGACACTACTTTCTGAACTTAGCAGTCAGCATAAGGTCACCATACAGTGGATACTATCCCACTGTGGAGTACCCGGAAACGACAGAGCTGATCGATTGGCTAAGGAAGGAGCAACAGAAGAACAGCCTGATGTGCCCATTACATTCCACCAACAAGAAAGAATGATCAAATCAGTCAGAAAGACCTCCAACCCTACTCAAGACGATTACCACGTTATGGACAGGCCAGAACAGGTCATTATTCTGCGCCTCAGAACAGGACACAATAGATTACGCAACCACATGTATACAAAATTCAAGATTGGTGACTCAGCCATGTGCACATGTGGTTTGGCGTCGCAGACAGCAGGCACATACTCCAGGACTGCCCAAACTACAACATATCCGGCGAACCTTCTGGCTTAGAGAGACAAAAGTGGAAGATAAACTCTATGGACCGCTGAGTGAACTAAAAAAGACTGTTAGATTCATACAAGAGACAACATTGCAGTTATAGACATATTTCAAGCGAACGAAAGAAGAAGAGGATGTTAAGCAGCTGTAAATTCAACAAGTTTTCCTTCTCTGTGCTTTTCTTTCAACAAATCATTTGCTTGCAAATCAACGAACTCCAGCTGTAGTTCAACTGGCACATCATTAAGGTTACAATCGAACGGATTCTGGAACAGAAGAATGTCACTCTCGGTTCTGTCAAGATCTGATAATCTCTCCAAAAAATGCGTTTTCAAGTCACGAATAATTTTTTTTTCTTTCGGAAAATCGAGGTTGACATCTTCGGCGATTGTAGCGCAAACTCGTTGAAACTGTGAAAATGAAAAAAGTTTTCTCCTTCCAGTTGTGCTTCAAACAATGAGAGTTTTCTCCAAAATCCTTTGATGATTCTCTAGAGATCACAGACGAGGTTATCTTTTCCCTGACGTTTGGTGCAGGAGAGCCTGACGTATGATGACACCAGATCTAGCATAAGAATGGAGGTGAAGGCGGTCAGTGCAGCTTTCCGCTGGATAGAGAACACGACACATACACACATTGTGAGACTCAGAAAGCATGCTAAGGAGGATGAGAACATGCAAGCTTCGTGCAGAGTGGCTTGCTTCGCTTCGGAGGTCGCGGGTAGCAAGCATCACCTGGATCTTTTCTCCGGGGCATGCCGGTGTGCTGGGGAATTAACAGGCGGACAGATTGGCTGGATCGGCAAAACTTGGTGGAGTATTGATGCATGACAAGACAGACGGTGTTGCGGCCTTGTGGGAGCACATGTACACCTCGGAGGAGCAAATGGTTCACCATAGTCTGGTAAGAATGAGACAGCAAGGTGTGACAAGGGGATCTGGCCGACGATCGACGCTCAGAGGAAAGGCGAGACGAACATATAATCAGATTGCTACTGGAATTATTAGTGTTGGAACTCTTCACTGGCTGCTGAGGATGGGGACGGAGCGCTTATGGGGATGTCCCGAATACTGTGATGTCGGTTCCTAAATCAACCAATCAATCAATCAATCCCAGAAGTTTCAAATTAGGTTCACTCATGTGGGATGTGATGTCGACCAAAAATGACAACTTTGACAGCCAGGTAGGATCTGACAGCTGTGGATCCGCTCTATCTTTTTCAGTGAGGAAAACACCTATTTCCTTTCGGGGCTTGTAAACACGAAACAGGACTTGACCGCAGTTGCGCCACCTCATTGATATGTGATAAGGTAAGTCACAGAATTCAGAATCAATTTCTTCAAGAAAAGCCTGGAACTGACGGTGATTGAGTGAATGTCCCCGAATGAAGTTCACAGCAGAAACAACTGGTTTCAGTACACAAGAAATATCTAAGTCTTCCCTACAGAAGCTTCCTGATTTATGATGTAGTGTATGAACAGAGCGCCCGGAATTTGCAAATCTTCTAACTGAGTCCTGATCCTGCCCAATAATACCCTTCCTCACTCTAGCCATGTTTATTTTACTCTATCAACTGTAACACCTCGAAGCTGATTCCACTGAAGGATATAGTCTTGCAAAGCTTTTTGCACTGCTATGAAAATGTTATTTCCAGTTGTAATTCCATGCATGCTGCAAACGGATGCCAAATCTTCCGTTATCTGAAAGTCTAAATTGACACCACGAATGAACACGAGAAGTTGTGAAGTACTCGAGAAATCAGTTGTCTTATCCAGCGCCAGAGAATACCACAAAAATTTCCTAGTTTTCTCGCGTGTCTGTAGCACTGTGTTCTCTCCAAGTTCTTCTGTTCATCGCACAACTGAATTTGCCGAAAGGCTGATAGTTCAAAACAAATCGGTTTTCTCGGGACACAAGTCATTTGCTGCTTCCATCATACACTCTTTGATGAAGTTGCCGTCAGTAAACAGTTTTTCTCGTTCTACTCCTTATGCACTATTTTGTAACTTGTATGGGTGACAGATTCATTTTCAGCAAATTTTCTCGTGGAGAGATCTCTTTGTGTTTCTAAACCATGTTTCATGGACTCATATTTCTCAGAGCGTAACTTTCCAGAAAACTTTGAATATGTGCTTCATTTTAGTAAGTATTATAAGTATTCCTCTTCATTGTTGAGAGATTCAGTAAGGATTCCTTAGAATATAAAATTTCAAATCTAGAAAACTAGTAGTAATTTAATTTCTTTTATCGCTGAAGTATCTAACTACAATGCACAAATACGTTTGGGTCGAGACATCAGTGGACTCATCAATGATGAGCGTATACTTCTTGTTTTGCAGATCTAAAATTAGATAAGATTTTAAAGATGGTGAAATAACATTTCTTATTAGGGATATGCACTTCGTTCGGTGCAATTTTACCTGACCAAGAGTGCTGTCACATCCATGGGCTACCATTATTTCACCTAAGTGATCGATGGTGCGTATGGCACTATGGCAGGCCATGCTAACATCAATTTGTAACTCTGCTAATTTGACTTTATCATCAATTTTCTTACTTGTTTTCATCAAGGAAAGTGTATTTTGTGTGAAAACGATGGCGCGCTCCGCTTGTGTTTTTCTGTTGTTTGATGATTAATTGCCAACAAGAGGTCTTAGATCTCAAAGAAAGATGCTTATCCATGCTAGAAGAAGCACTTGATCAAGTTAGAAAGCGACTTCCTTCAGCAAGAAATATATTTAAAGATTTAACCAATTTTAGCCCTGGAATAATCTTAAACCAGGCTTCTAGACCACTATTTTCGACATTGCCTTTCTTGAATTTGACTGAAGAAAACCACCACACTATTATTGAAGAGCAATACAGAAAATTGTCTTTGATAGATTGGAAGGAAGAAGAACAATTTAAAGAAAATGGACTGCCTAAAGATACAGAGCAGTTCTGGCAAGGAGTCATGAAACATTCCCAATTTAAAGAGCTTGCTTCTTTTGCTCTTACTTGCTTAATAACACCTATTAGCAATGCTGCAGTGGAGAGGATGTTCTCTCTTTTAACATGCATAAGAAACCAAAGCAAGGAATAGACTTCAGCTGTCTCTCTTAGAAGCAATTATTAGAATTAGAGCAGAACTATTATCTTCAAACAAGTGCTTTAATGAATTTTGTTCCTTCATCCTAAAATATTGAATGATTTCAAAGCTAGAATTGTATATTCTAATGAATCCTGTACTGAATTTCTCAACAATGAAGAGGAATACTTATTTGAAGAAGAGGTTTTCATGTGATGTAAATATATTTTAATATATCTTTTTACTGGGCAATGCTTGGCCTTTTTTTTTTTTTTTGGCTTTTTTATTTCGTGATTCGGCTTTTTTTATCATGGTGATCTGGCAACCCTGAATTCACGCACTAGATTGTGAACGCTATTTTCCCATTCAAGGGTTTAAATGATAACCTCCTTTAGTACATGTATCGCGTGATTTTAGAGATGGAAAAAGTCCTCCTGAACGTTTCCTGACATTCTAGAAAGAAGTCTCTTTCATTTGCATATGAGTAGAGACCCGTTTGGGACGGGTTAAAGGGAGAGAAACGCAATGCAATTTTGTTACACACAGAATTAAGCAAAATAACAGCAAAATCATTAAACAGGTATGCAAGGACAAGTACATTGAAACACAAACATATACTGACCTGACAAGTATTTCTTAGAAGAGGAGACAGTGTTGGTACATTAACAGACAACATCAACACCATTCTTGGAAATAACCGACGTAATGATTATGGCGATGGTAGTAAGGTGATGAAAAATATGCATTTCTTTGGAAAGTAAAGTAAAGTAAAGTAAAGTAAAGTAAAGTAAAGTAAAGTAAAGTAAAGTAAAGTAAAGTAAAGTAAAGTAAAGTAAAGTAAAGTAAAGTAAAGTAAAGTAAAGGGTCTTTTTACACGCCTTACAAATAAAAAAAATATGCATTTCTCTGGAAATTAAAGTAAAGTAAAGGCCTTCTTTACACACCTTAGGGTGTATTTGGATACAAAGTGCAATACCCATATTATTATACACAAATCGACACTCAAGGAGTGACGTGGTCAACATCAATCCTGCCACATTCCCTTCCCAAGAAATTTCGTAGTACCTGTTTTGGACTAGGTTTAAAATCTGTCTCAATGCAAATTAACACCTATGAACAACAGGCCCGAAAAGTAGCATCTAGTCTGTAAGCTAAGAAGAAAAGACAGATGACTAATTTCTCAGTTAATTTACGTATTGCGTTTACATCTAAACCGGACACTTGCATTTGCAAGACAGTTCTATCCTATCTCCCAGCCATAATGTCCATACATTTCCTGCTGATGTGGTTTTTATTCAATCCAAGCTCGCTAAAAGAATGACGTCTTTGGTGAAACTAACAATGTCAGTGGTTAGGTCAAGCCGTCGTCGTTCTGAATGACCATCATTTCTGTTCATCTTTCTGTACTGATCATAAGATTAATTCACTCTGGTAGCTGCATTAACTCCAAGAAATGTCTCGGTAAAGAGTATTCTGGTTGTATGAAATGCTTACTAATTAGTCAAAACTGCATAAGTCCAGATAGTGACTGTAGAAGTATCAATTGCAAAAGAACTATTAAGCCCATTGATATAGCAAATTAATTCACTGGTATTTATCAGCGTGCATATAATTCAAAGACGCAATTGAAAGTAAAACATTATATATAGCTACATGAAAGTGACAAGCAGTGCTCTTTATTCACATAATGAGAAGAGAGGTATTGGAGAACATCGTGACAACTGAAAATATCAACGGTAGAAAAGGTAGAGACAGACACAGGGAATTATGCCTGATGGTCTAAGATGATGACATTACGTAATGTCAAATGAATTGATCCAGGATACCGGAGACCGAGATATGTGGCGAGACATGAACGTCTACGCCACGTGGCAAGGCATATGATAATGATATCAATCAATTAAGTACCGTCACCACAATGATTGTCGGTCTTCCACACTTTCTTTGTCTCACTCTAGTGGTCTACTAAGATATACACATGTTTTAAAACTCCAGTTGAGTGTGTGGAGCGACACTGTGAGCTAGGATTTCATGTGGCGTGCCTTTACATCTGTCCGCGGTTGTCTGTGTCGTGAACTGGATGTTCGGAAAAATGGCGACCGTCGGTTGCTGAACTAACTGAGTTTGCCTTATATAGAAATGTGTGGCTGCTGGTACTAGTGACTGCCGTTTCCATCGACGATGAAATGTATTTTTCGCATCGGACTTTCGTGTTGGCATTCGGCAGCGACATTATGCATCTTTATACCTGTGCGGGCTGTTGGTTTGTCGAGACTCCTGTCTGTTCCACTTTTCACATTGGGCAGTGGAAGCATTTTGTGTGATATTCACTGGCACAGGAATGGAGCATAACGGGGCAACCCTTTGCCGTGAAGTTTGAATCTTGACTAGTATTTCATGACTTCTGCCTTCACAGCAATGTCGGGCTGTCAAGGCAATTCAGCTCCCTGTTCTCTACTTTGTGATAATGAGGCCTCTCAACTACACGCTTTTGGCTTGTCCGTTTTCTACAGCTAGACGTTGCTGTCTGGTGTTTGTCTTCACCGAGCTGAGACCAAGATGTAATTTCTTTGCTCTCAACAATTTTGATAAATGAAATAAGGTGACATCTTATCAGAGTTATTTGTTTGTGACCTCCCATTTTTTTCTTCTAAAGTTGCCCCTAAACTCGTAATCAAAGTTGTTCCCTTCTAATTTAATCGTTTACTTTCACACCTTCACATTTTACCCATTTCATTATATGGAGAAAGTTTTGCTAACCTTTCTATCCATGCACATCTGCCTTTATTTTCATCTTGCCTATGCTATTTCATGGTTACGAGATTGACCTTGACCCCTAAATCCTATTGCCATTACATATATATTCAGTAACGTTAGATATGCAGATATTACAGTATTTATTGCAGACAATGAGCAGGATCTGCATCATTTTGAAGATGTGGTTATTGCACACATTGAACAACTATGATTATAATTAAACAGTAAGCAGACACATGTAAGTCAGGCCTTAATCAGATATCACTGAGCTACAGTATGACAGTAGACACCTGCTTTCTGTTAGCGCCGAATATTGGACGGCGTTCACCAGACCCGACAACCCCCCCCCCCCCTCCCCCAATTGTTGCCAACGGCTACAGGCGGAGGAGTGCAGTTGGGAGGGGTACAAGCCGTACCCTAGTGTGAGGAAATGAATGCAACCTAAATACTAAATGTTATGGTAGGGCAGTCCAAGCCCTAAGCCTTGGTCGGCAACTGATCTAGGATGAAAGCTCCGACATATGGACAGTTTTAGTATTTATTGCTTTGCTGATGCGGCAGCTTCTGCAACTTGTCTTGTTCCAGACGTATTGATGTTACCTTTCCTCTGGAGTAATCTAAACAGGCCGAGAGAAGGATTATGCTCAAGGCCAACAGATGTTCTCTAAATACAGCCCATGCTTTGTGTTATGGGGGGATATAAGTCCATTTTACAAACTATCGTCTGTCACGACGGCTAGATGCCAGTCAAGAAGACACATATCATGGTCGTCACTAGGAAGAAGTAAATACCATAATGTAATATTCAGGTAAATGTGAATATTCTTAAACAAGTGAAACCGTACAATTATCTCAGAACAGTTATAACATCTGATGGGAGATGCCTTGAAGAGATTAGAGCAAGAATCGCCATGGCGAAGGTAGCCTTTTGCAAGATGGAAATCATACTGACCTTTAAAATCAAGATGTCATTTGCAACGAGAAAAATAATGTTGCAGTGCTACATGGAATCTGTACTTCTGTATGGCTGTGAAGAGTGGACAATGATCAGACTTGCTGAAAAACCACTAATGGCTGTGGAAATGTGATTTCTGAGGAAAATGCAAAGAATGCCACGGACAGACAGAAAAACCAATGAATAAATCCTACAAAGACAAATGAAAACCGTAAACTGATTAGAGAAATTAGACGTAGACGGTAAAAGTTATTTTTTACATGTTATGAGTAGAAATAAATAGGAGAACTTGGTGACAACTGGCAAGATTGAGGGGAAAAGACACGAGGGAGGCAGAGAAGTAAATACCTAGATGGTTTTGCCACGATGCATGGTCGAGACAAGAACACAGATGTGATCCACGACTCTGGAGTGAGATTGTGAAACATGACCGCCGACGCTTGTCGGCACAGCACATGCTGATTATAAGCCTTTGCCGGTGGACTTTGGTCGCCATGTCTACATTCAGCCTTCTGTCACGAATAGTTATGTCACAGGAGAAGAATATCAAGGACAGGAAGATAGTAATTTCCTATACTTAGGTGCTCAAAGACAAAGAAGCGCAACACTGACTTTTAGTGGGCCAGAGAAGAAAAGGACAATAAGAAGAAAGTAGAGAACGAGCACTGTATATATTCTCCTCAGTTAACAAGAAAAGGGATAGAGTTAGACAGAAGATTCCAGGAGTTCTTAGGGCGGGGGATATACTGTTGTATACCCCAGACAGAAGATTACACTGCTGGACTGTAACAGGATCAATGAGTTTACACAACAAACTACAGATTAAACAAAACAAATTAAGAACAACAAAATTAGACTTTTATTGACAGACCTGCATGATTCAGTGACAAATAGGCATCCTGACATGTCACACAACTGACATATACAGAAATGGGAACCTATGTTCCCACAGTAGATATCACTGCTGCTTAACATCGCTATGGATATGACCGAATACCCATCCCCACAAACCAGCAAGGACATGGAAACAAAGGGACCTCAATGTAAACAACAACGGTAACAGCAGGTATGGACTCTCTATTGTTATCATCTCAGGACTCATGAACAGTCGGTACATACAGAAATGGGAATCTGAAATCCAACAGTTAGAGATAACTGCTGCCTAGCACTAACTACAGGGGCGGTCTCTAAATGACAGTGAGACCTCAACCATGTTCAATTGAGTCGAAGGGCACCCTCAATACCCACACAAGACACCCGCGTCACATAGGTCGACTGGGACCAGATACAGCAAAGAGGCATAACATAACAAATAACAGAACTATAACTCTAACAGCAGAGATATAGTGGCATAAACAGGTATACAAATGGGGATGTGAGTGGCCTAAACAACAGCCATGGCCAGGGGTCACAACCAAGAGTGGGCTTACAAATTGCCCGTCATTTTCATGGATTTCCTCGGTCCTTGTGTGTGGGCCACACAAGCCAGTCTTGGTTCAATCTAGAGGCATTTGTGACTCCCTGCTCTGGTCCAGTGACTACTGGGGAGGGCTGGTTAAAGCCTCCCTATTTGATAATTACATCACTACAGCGATCTACATAATCGCTCATTCGGCCACGATTGTTAGTTGAATAGAGCGGGAAACTGGCAAGCACTCCTTTTTATCCCTGTTTCCAGAGCGGCTTCCCATCATACCCTAGGGCACTGCAAGGGACGCCGGTATTGGTAACATCATCATCATCATGTATCGCGTAAGGCGATCACAGTTAGTTAGTTAGTTAGTTAGTTAGTCAAAAGATCATCCTCATTGCACATCGAACCATTCAGTCCATAAGTACTCGGATCCCCTCCTCAGCAAATCCCGCAGCGTGTAGCGGCTAACGACACCAGTTCTGTGTTGGTTTATCAATCTTCTTTGGCTTCCTGCGTAGTGTTCTTGTTTGGCCACCCCTCTTTTAATTTGCTGTTCTCGCAGTCTGGCCATGGTTGTAGATTCACAGTCATCACTTGGTTCACGCAAAAGTCTTACTTCTCGTAGAGCATTCAGAATGTCAGCCTGGTTCATGGCGCGTCCGCCCTCCACCATAGCCTCACTTGTGAGCTTGTCAGCCCGCTCATTTCCTTGTACTCCCGTATGCCCTGGCACGAAGATGAAACTAATCTTTGCCAGCCGAGACCGCTCCAGAGGCAGCAACCATTCTCTTCGGATCGACCCCTCCTCTATCCTCTTGATCATGTTCATTGAGTCGCTAAGGAAACATGCCCTAGTGAATGTCTGTGTCTCGAACCATGTTATTGCTTTACTTACTGTCATGACTTCCATAGTCAGGCTACTTGTGGTTTCAGTGAAAGCACCAGAGTCCTCCTTCACAATTATCCTTCTGGCCCGAGCCGTAAAGGCCCATGAGCTTCTCACATGTCGGACGACCGACCCATCTGTGTAGATGACAGCATCACAGTCTAGCGAATTCTCGAAAATCAACGCTTGTACTTCATCCTCCACAGAAGCCAGATTTCCTTGTCTGCGTTTTCTATCTAGTTGGATGCAACCTGAAAAGGATGTGCAGAAATCTGTCGGCTCTTGTACCCACTCCTCCTCCCGTGTGTTCCCGGGGCCCATAAGGGAAGCAAAGAATGGCAGCACTGTAGCCTACCACGCATGTCGTAAGAGGCAACTAAGGAGGCTTGATGGTTCCGTCGCCCTGCTACTGAGTGAGTGCGTGGCGCGACACTGTGAGCTGTGAGTTTCGTGTGAAGTGCTTTTGAATCTGCCCAAGTTTTTTTGGGAACGTGACTGCATGTTCGGAGCGATGGCAGGTGGCTATGTCCCAGAGTTGACCGGTTTTTGCCTTATGCAGAAATGCGTGGCTGCTGGGCTTCTGGTTGACTGCCACTGCCGTCGGTGATGAACTGTATTTTCGTGGACTGTGTGGATGAACATCTAGGAAACATCCAGATAGGAAAACGACTGCCGATTCCATCAGAGATGAATTGGGTGTTTCGTGAGGGACTGGTGTGTTGACATTCTGGGGCGGCATTATGCACAGTGTATCTGTGCGGGCTGTTGTTTGTCGAGACTCCTGTCTTTTCCAATTTTCACATTGGGCAGTGGGGAGCGTTTTGTGTGATATTCACCCACTCCTCGCCAGGTTCTAAGTCCTCAAGTGAACACACCTGTTGAAGAATGTCTTCGGCTTGACCCATCCACGACCGTCCTCTTTTTAATCTGCTGCCCTTCACCTTCATAATTTCACTATGCAGTGGATGTTGTGTGTTTGCGTTAACTCTGAGGTAGGCGCGTGCCCTGCAAACTTGTATTCTCTCTTCAATGGTTGGAAAATCAAGAAGGTAGCGATCCGCCCTGCATGCTGTATGTCTTGTACAACCAAGAATAATGCGCATAGCTTCATTCTGTATCCTTTCCATCCTTTCTATCTGCTTACGGCTGAGAGTCAGGATTGCCATTGCATACTCAAAAACAGACATGACCAGTCCCTCGTACAGAAGACATAGTTGGCGTTGCTCACAGTTTGCTGCCGCCATCACCCGCATCGCAGCCAAACCCCACTTGGCCTTTGTTATCACCTGGTCTGTGTGCTCATTATAAGCAAGGCTTCGATCAAACCGTATCCCCAGGTAATACATTGCCTGCGTTCTTTCCACCGTCTCTGAACACAGCTTTACAGTTGGAGTGTTGACAATATGATTATTCAACGAGAACCAAGTCACTGTTGCCTTTGTTGGGTTGACCATTGCCCCGGCCTCATCAAACCAAGTACTTATGTGATTGAGTTCGGTTTGTAGTTCCACAGCAACCTGCTCTCTATCCTTACCCTGACGATACACTAAAACATCATCGGCATATGACAATGTCCTGTCAGGTCCAGTGATCTGCTCACTGGTGATTCTCACTGTGTAGGCGTTGAACAGTACCGGAGATAATGGTGACCCCTGTGGTAGGTCAGGATATATTGTTGTTGGTTCCGAAGTCCAACTGCCACATCTAAAAACTACTTTCCGTTGGAAGAGGGCTGCAGCGATCCAACTAAGGAGGAATGGACTTACGTTTAGTTCAAGAAGCTGAAGCATTAAAAAATCCAGTGGTACTCTGTTGTATGCGTCCTCAAGATCAATCACTGCAGCAAAGGTTTCAATGCCTGAGTGGAAACCCTCATAGATATCCTGGGCAAAAACTGCTGCATTGGTCCAGGTTTCTCTTTTTGACGGTACCCACCCAGGGTAGATGGGAAAACACCTTGCCTCTCTAGCTGGCTTGATATTTTCCTGGCAATTACCTTCTCCAGCAGCTTGCCTATTATATTCTGTATGGTTATAATTCGATATCCCTGAATTTTTTTTTTTTTTGTGGTCTTTGTCAGGCTTCGGCAAGGGAATCAGATAGCTGTGTAACCACTCCTCCTTGATGCTAGCACTCCCTATACTGTTGTTGTACATGTCTGCTAGTTTCTTTAGCTCGTTGTCGGTACACCTATTGATATCATCGTATCTTATGCCATCAGACCCTGGAGCGCTGTTTTTTGATCGTCGAAGCACAGCCTTGATTTCTTTCACTGTCACTGTGTCTTCACCCGAAGTGTTCTGGGCCTTGCACCTGTCTGAGGTGACCTCCTTGGCAAGATTTCGGCCTCCCATGTCTGTCTGGTTGCTCTGCTCTAGATAGCGTTCATAGAGGGCTTTGCTCTAGTCCTCGTCAGTCCTTTGCCAGATGAGGTCAGCACCTTGGAAGTCAGAAATGCTCTTATTCTTGACTACACCACTCATGCTTTTATGTAGTCGCCGGAAAAATATCAGTGACTTGTCTGTGCTTACTCTTTGACACACCTCTGCCCATTTTTCGCTTTTAACCACCTTGACCAGTTTTTTTAAAATAGCTTACTTTTGTGTGCATCTCTCTTTCTAAGTGCATGCAGGGACTAGGATGACCAGCTCTGTTCTTCTTGGCATTTTGCCATCTCCTTACAGCACTACGCTTATCCACCCAAGCCTTCTCCACCTCGAAATTCCACAAAGGTAGCTGCTCCCAGCTTTTTTTCCTGCCCTGAAGCTTTCTGCGCTTGTCACGTCTTATTTTACTCACCACATCTTGCCCTATACTGTCATACAGGAAAGTCTTTACTTTTAGCTTGTGCTGCCTGGTCCTGCCTTTCTCCACCAATATGTCTTCTGTCACGAAAGTTGTCGGTCATACAATGTCGAACTGATCAGCATCATTTTCGTAGTCCGTCACACTCTGTCTGGCTTCCCCTTCGATCCACTTGTTGTCACCACAGTTTCGAGTTTCTACATTTTTTTAATATATATACAAAGAATGCGAAATGTCTGCTTTGGACAGGCGTAATCAGATCCAATTATGAAGTTATTTTTTTTTTTCCCGAACACCGTTTTCTTTTCTATTGCGCGCCTATCTGTCTCCTCCCCCCCCCCCCCCACATCCCAGCCCACCTCTCTCTCTCCCTCTCTCTCTCTCCTTCTCCCTCTCTCTCTCTCTCTCTCTCTCTCTCTCTCTATATATATATATATATATATATATATATATATATCATCATCATCATCATCATCATCATCAAGTGCCCTGCCAGTTGGCGTAGACGTTCACGGCTCTCCACAGATCTCGGTCTTTGGTGTTCTGGATCAACTCTGCTGATAATATTCCTCCCTGCCACTGTCTCAATCTCAATATACGTGTGTGTGTGTGTGTGTGTGTGTGTGTGTGTGTGTGTGTGTGTGTGTATGTGTGTGTGTGTGTTTGTATGTGTGTGTGTGTGTGTTTGTGTGTGTGCGCGTGTTTGTGTGTGTGCGCGCGCGTATGTGTGTGCGTGTGCACCAGAATAAAAATAATATTAGGAAGCAAATCATTGCAACCATTATTAACAGCGCATGAGCAGTCGCATTCGCATATATCAGTCACCGAGCTCCCAAAACGTCTTGAGGCGTGTAAAAGTCGGGATTTTATAAACCAAGGTAATATAAATAAATCAACTTCAAACGATTAATCTCGAAGTTATAACACAAAAAACATCTCAGTTAGGACATCGGAAGCATGATGTAAATTTTATGATTGCACAAAATACGCAAACGCATAAAACGTCTGCATATTAAATTAAAACAAGTGATATACACATCAGAATAATTGAATAATATATTGCCTATTTTATTATAATATTTTTTCCCTTTAATACAGATCGCAGAAGATAACATTAGTGTACATCAGTAAATAATTTCGTTTTAATTATAAATAAACGCCTTATCTTCTTCCTTTTTGAGAATATAACTGACACAATTGTCAATTGTTAATATTTACACTGACAATTTTGTTAACACTGCGTCTAGAAATTAATCATGAAACGTGTATTATTTTAGCCACCCATTTAGTTTAACTGGGCCGTCCAGTAATCAACTTCTCAGCCTAAGACTTGTATTTGGTTGTTTCGGGATTTGAAATTTAAATATTGAGCACAACCCACTACTGGCAACACCGATCACACTCCGGCATGAGCCTAAGGCCTATCCACGTCAATATGGAAGCACTAGACTCGAGTTTCGCTATCGTTTGAGCTCGTCAGTAGTGCATATCCCTGACCAGATCCGGAAACAAGCCCCGGATCACTGGCGTGTGAAGCGGGTGTGTAACTACGCAGCACACGCTGGACACGCCAAATTATCACAACAGAATACCACAACGCTACCCATCGTAGGCTATGCTCAAGATTGCCCAATCGCCGTGACTGACGTCCGTCAATCGATGTGGACCCGAACGATCAGGACTTCTCACTGGCAAGGAACACCAGGCCTCCTAAAATCCTAAAAATTCCTAAAACATTCTAAAAAATCCTAAAAAATTTAGGAGTCCTGGTGTTCCTTGCCAGTGAGAAGTCCTGATCGTTCGGGTCCACATCGATTGACGGACGTCAGTCGCGGCGATTGGGCAATCTTGAGCATAGCCTACGATGGGTAGCGTTGTGGTATTCTGTTGTGATAATTTGGCGTGTCCAGCGTGTGCTGCGTAGTTACACACCCGCTTCACACGCCAGTGATCCGGGGCTTGTTTCCGGATCTGGTCAGGGATATGCACTACTGACGAGCTCAAACGAGAGCGAAACTCGAGTCTAGTGCTTCCATATTGACGTGGATAGGCCTTAGGCTCATGCCGGAGTGCGATCGGTGTTGCCAGTAGTGGGTTGTGCTCAATATTTAAGACTTGTATGTTTCCAAATGTTTTCATGCCGAGTTGTGTTTTCTGTGAAAACGAATTTAAGTGCAGTACTGAGTGAAACTTGTTTCTGTGTTTGCAATGATGATTTCATTCTACATTTGTTTATTGTTGTCAAGACAGCAGTTTTACACGGGTTTCTCCTTACCGTTCAAAAACGTCAGTGGGCGTGTTAGTGTGGCCGCTAGGGACTACCCTGATAATCTCCTGATCGCACCACCGTTGGACTTCAGGCTGGACAGTTTACTCCCTTAGACAGCATTTCCGGCGTAGATTTACACTTAAGTCGGGATCAGAGACAGTTTCCCCTGATTTCAGATTAAAGTTTCCAAAGGATCAACTTAATCAGTTTTTCCGATGTCACATTCGACATCTTCCTCGCGATCAGAATAGACAGTTTCCTCGTGTTCAGATTAGACAGTTTTCTCGGCGTCAGATTAGATTCGACATTTACCTCGGGGTTAGAAAAGAGTTTCCATGGGGTCAGATTCAAATGGTCTATTTGGCATTAGATTAGATAGTTTCCTCCGGGTCAGATTAGAATGGTTTCCACGAAACCCGATTAGAGCTGTTTCTCTCTTAATCATTATCCCTGACTCATCATCATCCCGGACTCGTCATTATCTCGCACTCGTCAATATCCTGGTCTCGTAATTATCCTGGACTCGTCATTATCCTGGACTCGTCATTATCCTTGACTCCTGATTATTCCAGACTCGTCATTATCAGGACACCGTGAAATTATTGTATTCTGGCCCTGTGAATACCTTTCTAACCTGAACCCACGGAAATTGTCTCTTTTATTCACTTTTCTCGAACTCAATGGAACGGGAATCATCTCTTTCAGACTGATGTCAATAACAACTTGTTATGCAAATTTGATCGATCGCGATCCGTGTTTTCACGTATAAGTGGAATGTGAAATGACTAGTTATAAGTATTCGTGGGTGCCTTTTCATATTTCACCAACGTAGAATACTTGCAATATTATACTCAAGTTTTCAATGACTACTTTAGCAGACACATTACACCTATCTAATATTTTATCCTTTATTCTTTTTCCTAAATAGTTTGTATTCTCGTTCGAATGACCTGTCATCATCGTCATCAAATGCCCGTCCAGATGGCGTAGGCGTTCATGTCTCTCCACATATCTCAGTCTTTGGTGTTCTGGATCAACTCTGTCCTCTGATCTTTTCAGTCATTACGATGTTCTCCGATTGATCTCTTCTCATCACATGACCAAAGAAAGGTATTTGTCTCTTTCTTATTGCTGTATATAATGTTCTAGTTTCATTAACCTCTTTCAGACAATAGTGGTTAGGTATTCTGGCAGTCCAAGGAATTCGCAACATTCGTCTCAGGAACCACATCTCTGTTGCCTCCAAGTTCTTCCTAATTTGGTCATTTACATTCCAAGATTCACTGCCATACAGGAAAACAGGTTCTTTATAGCATTTCAGCATTCTCTTTCCTAAATTCAATGATAGTTACTTATTGCTTAAGATATTTTTCATTTTCTGAAATGAGCTTTTGCTTGCCCTATTAGGTTATTAATCTCTATTGTGCAACTACCATCTGATGTTAGGACGGAAGGAAGGAAGGAAGGAAGGCAGGCAGGCAGGCAGGCAGGCAGACAGACAGACAGACAGACAGACAGACAGACAGACAGACAGACAGACAGACAGACAGACAGACAGACAGACAGACAGACAGAAAAAAAGAAAGAAAGAAAGAAAGAAAGAAAGAAAGAAAGAAAGAAAGAAAGAAAGAAAGAAAGAAAGAAAGAAAGAAAGAAAGAAAGAAAGAAAGAAAGAAAGAAAGAAAGAAAGAAAGAAAGAAAGAAAGAAAGAAAGAAAGAAAGAAAGAAAGAAAGAAAGAAAAGGTTTCACTATTCTATCACATCTGGAATTATAATTAATAGTAAATATTATTAATAACCTTCAAACACTAGCTAGGAATAGCTCATGAAGCACACTGATTATGCTTGTTTAGGAAGCTACATCTAAAAGAATGCGGTTTTCGTTAACAAAGATGGTAGTCCTGCAATGCTTTTGTCACCAAATATCTTAGTGCCCGCATAAATCGATGGCATGGCCGGTTTATTCCAATCAACAGACTTCACTCAAGCTGGCGCTTAGCGTGGGCGGAAGCTCTCTGGACATTGAATTAGGAATCTGTTGACAATGAAATATCTGAAGACCTATGGAAGAAACATGACCAAAGCTAGGTCTAATCCCAGCCAGTCTGTGTGTGACGTTCTAGTCTATGATATCTTTTATCCTAATATACCGATACGCAGATTTGAACTTCCAGCACTGGTCGGGCAAACCTCTCTGGTTACCTCACCTAGAGAGAGGAAGAAGTACTCTTCAACACACTCTCTCTCGGACATGGTACTTAAGTCTTTACACCAATTTCACTCCGATAGATGCGAGTCCTTGTCATCGCTCAGACTACCTCAACCCCAGCGCATCAGACTTGAGACTTAAGACTATCTTCCAAAGTATTCACCAACCAACCAACAGACAGTTGCAATCTTTCAGCGTTGAAGTTGCATTACATCGGAGATCATAGTCGTACATCAATTCGCGAACTAGAATGTATTCTCTGTTTCAGGATGCTTCCAACCGAAGAAAAGTATTAGACTGCAACCTCATACTGCCGCTTCAGAGATCAGAAGCCGTCGGAGACGGGAGAAATTTGACAAGCTATTTACACTTACAGTTCAACCTTGTTTAGAAGAATATTATGATGACATTTGACAGTTAGGGTATACTAGGAAGACTTATAACAATTAGAAGAATACTGTGACAACCTACAACGATTAGAAGAATTCAACAGAAACTTACAAATTAGAAGAATCCAATAATACCATATAGCGGGTATAATGTTATAAAAACATACGGCCATTACAAATATACAATGAAAAGCTACAATATTTAGAAGAATATTATGAACATATACAGCACTTTACAAGAATACTATAAATACCTACAACATTTAGAAGAATACTGTTAACACCTACACAAACTAGAAGAATACTATGAAAGCTACAGCAATTAGAAAAATTACGTGAAGACCTACACCGTTTCGAAACAGCCTTTATGTGGACTGGACACACGCTTGTCTGTCCATCAGGCGAGCGCTAGTCCGCTAAGTCACGGCTGCTCCTGTTTGATAGTAACACAGTGTAAAATATGTATCGCTAAGAAATCATTCATTCACCTGAAGCAATATAAGAGCTACATTCACATATATTGTTTGACACTTATAGGAAAACAGGGAAAGAGGTAAACTATATAGATATTTAAACTTTGCTGAAGTTTCTGACCTATCTCCCAGACATGATCGTCACTCTGATCGTATTCCGGTACGAACCTAAGGCCTTGTCCAGATATAGATATTTTTTTTCCATGTGTGTGTGTGATTTTGTTTTCAGCGAGTACGGATAAATAAGTTATCGGCTCATCATGCCACAAGGTTAATACACATTGTGATAATACAAAATAAGTTAGTTAGTCCCATATCCTGTAAACAACGCTGCAATCAACTCCAGCATTTTTTACTGTGATTCCTGGGCCTTAAGCGACTGCCCGTATCTACCACGGGCTTATATATCGCCGCGATATTGTCATTGCGTTATAATACAACTACAGCATGTCTGCTACCATATCAACAACTTTTAAGATGGGTGTATCGGACGCGGGACATCTTGCTTGTGATCGAGAAGTTTTCTGGGGGGTTGTTATGGGAGCGAGGTTCTGCAAAGAACTATGCTACTGAATGAACGAATGATTCCTGGGCAAGTTTAAGTTCAGTAGTTTGCCATTGCTTTCTGAACCATCGGCGCGCATACCATTATATTGGAACCAACGCAAGGCAGTCTGTTTCCAAATCGCCCGCAGCTGTGTTTTTTCAACGCGGATTGCATTGGTATCCCCTTCCCTACAGAGCCGGCAATACAAAATAAAACATGGTAACAAGCATAGCACCCTCCAATTAACTGATTAAGTGCCATGGGATGAGTAATCGTCTTAAGCGACTGCCCGTATCTACCACGGGCTAATATATCGCCGAAATATTGTCATTGCGTTATCAACAACTTTTAAGTCATAACTGTGATACATCCCTACTTCTCATTTGTTTGGTGCAAACCTATATTTTGTATGACACTGAATCTGTCCAGGTAGAGTTGTCTAGCGTCCTGGTTTTCAGTGACAGTCCCGGTTTTTTATGGAATAATTCACTGTCATGAAAAATACTTTCGAGACGTCATATGTCCTGGTTTTCTTAACCTGACAACTGAAAGATTTAATTAAATCCAAATCTTTCTCCATTTTCATATGGTATGGTTTAATATGGAAACATCAAATATTCGCGAGTGGAAACGCAACAGTTTCGGTTTCACTATCTTATAGTCAGTGCTGCTAGTCGGTTTCCGTCACTGGTGACTAGTGCAGTATTAATTTCATGCTAAACTGTAAACACAGATCACTCTACGGAAAGAGACAATGTCGAATTAAACCTGGTGTAATGACATCGTTCTTTTTGTCTTTAAACCCTCTTTTTTTCTTTTTTTTTAAGACAGTATTAATTTTTGTAACATCTTTGATTTCTTTATGTTTCAGTTAAATGTTCCTGTTTCTCAGTTACACAATCTAGCAACCCTATATATAATGTATTTCTCGGGTTATAATAACATAACCCGTTAATACTCAAAGAAGTAGGCCTTACTGAAAGGGAAAATCACCAATGGCTCATATAATGTACACACCCTGGAACTATTTTAGAGGCCAACCTAAGCGATTGTATTTTATTGTCTGTTCTGGTGCCGATCGAAACCCCAATTTTCGAAATGAATAGACTCGAAGGAAACAACATAATCCAGAGTACGGAGGTATCAGACAGAGCTACTTAAGGGGAAATGAAATTTTAAGCAGCACTACGTCCTCTCCTCTCTACCACCATACTCAAACGAAACAAAACCAGAAGAAACGCTGTAAGATATTACTGATATTTGGACATTTGAAACATAGGTGATCTAGTCTTTTACATTCTCAATGCAGACATCTGATAGAGCTTGAAATCAATAGGCTCAGCTCCATGCGGGTGTTTTTTTGTTTTTTTTTTAAATAGAGCTATGTATTACAGTCAAATGCCTTATCACGCGGATTAACACAAATAACTATCACATGATGTCAATTATACTTCCAGTTGTGTTGGTTGATCACCAGATATTTGCTTATTGCTTTTTTCTGAATAAAAACTTTGGAATAAACAATATGAAAGTGTGTTATGATTGCGAGATATAGTTGCACGCGAGTAATCTCACATGCACGCACACGTCCAAAACAGTCAAAAGAGAATTCACACGCGTATGAAAAGACACACGCGAGTATATACCTGTCCACATGAGTAGTTATTAATGTTGTTATCAATTATCAAATGTGGCGGTAATGAGATGGCCGCCACATAGTATTTGTCTCAATGTTCAATGTGAAGACAGAGATCCCTCCACAGGAATTCATTCCACATAGGCGTGATAATTATGTCAAAACTAGGTCAAATTATGTCTAATTAACGGATGTATCTTTACTGGTTTGCATATATATATATATATATATAAAATCCGTGTGTGTGTGTGTGTGTGTGTGTGTGTGCGTGCGTGTGCTTGCAGAATGGGCGGGCGGGCAGATTAGAGCGCTGTGAACCTATTAAAATACATAACGTGCTTAGGCAGGTGGTTTTTATTAGTCATGGATCCTAGGTGGAAACACAATTTTCGCGCTTTGATTGCGGAACCAACGGAGAGTGGGAAATCTGTCTTTCTGCAGACGTTTAAGGCCTATCTCCCAGACATGATCGTCCCGCTTCCAAAGGATGTTATATGGTACTATGGAGGATGGCAATCCATTTATGAGACTAAAGGGTATCCAGTTTAACGAAGGACTGCAGGATATGGGAAAATGGATAGAGATATACGTCGGTTAGTGGTGATTGATGACCTAATGTACGAGACAGATGATAGGGTGACTAAATTATTTACTAAGGGTAGTCATCATCGCCACCTCAGCGTTATGATTACAGTACAGAACCTCTTTGGTGAGAATAAAGATCAAAGAACCATAAAACTGAATTAGCATTACCTGGTAGTCTTTACCAAATCCCGAGACGGATTGCAGATTATCAATCTGACTAAACAGATGTACCCAGGTCGCGTGTCATATGTCCAAGAGAGTTTTAAGGACGCGACAGCGGCGCCACACAAAATATTTGCTATTTGACCTTCGACAGGAAACACCGAGCTCCGCTTACGAACTCCTATATTTCCCGATCGGTGTCAAGTCATCTACGTTCTAATATGACTCACCGGGTGAAACGTCACAGTGCTATGCTGCACGTCTTGGGTGAAGCGAATCCACCCGCCATGAAGGCCTTAATTAAACAGCGTCCCCTGACCACGTGCAATCAATCTGCGAATGCTGTCACAACGTGTTAAAATGGTCAGAAGAGGCGTTTGCAGCGGCACACAAACAGTCTGAGAGCGCTCACGCATAAGAAACTGTCTATCAGGAAACGGAAACAAATCTTACACCAAGGGGTTTCATAGATCTCTTACTCGGCCCCATATTAAACATACTGAAAAGCTTCGTGCGTTGGTGTGTAATGGCAAAGAAAATTATTCTGATCGACCCCCGTCTGCTAGACAACCCTTTCTACCACCCCATACACTAACTGATAGCCTGTGTGACTTGGATCACCAAATGCAACAAGTCCTTGAAACAGACGATCTACCACCACGGGAAACATCCCGAGTGTACCAATAAAACTTGCAGCGGTATCTGAATCGACTGAATCAGTACAGACACAAGCCCTTGGACATAGTGAATATGAAGGAGCCGCCTCCGGTACAAAAACCCGAAGTCAGCAGTTTACCGGTACCAGTAGTTGAGACACACAGTCAACTAACACCCAAAAGTCAACGAGTCAAGACAACAATGCAGTACAAGCTCAGGAAAAATACGAAGAAGAGTAAGATACCTACACCCACGTGGGAAAAAAAATGGTCGCACAAATAAGAAAGTATTACTACAATGCCAGAAACCCGGGGTCTATGGCGAGTCCGCCTCCTTAAAACGTCACAGTGAACTGAACGCTAAGAAAATAGAGAACTGGTTACGGCATCACGATACTTATATTTTGCCTAAACCGATCCGTCACCGTTACAAAAGAGGTCACAAGCAGGGTGGCCGTAGAAATGCACAGATAAAACAGTGATAAAAAAACTATGACACAAACCGGTAAATATGTGCAAGTAAAATTTTGAAAACATGTACCTTTTCTGTGGCAACATATGAACGTGAGTCATGGGGTATCTCGCAATCACTAAAGAAGGAAAATAGAGGCTTTTGAGCTGAAACATTTTTAACAAATTACTAGATTATTGTGGACCAAGAAGAGAGAAATACTAAAATTCTACCAGATCTGAATATTGAATAAAATGGCTCATAAACTGTATCATGTCTCGAAAACTAAAGTAATTTAGTTATATTAAACGTCACCGTGGCTTACTTAGAAAGAACAGTTATGGAAGGCTTGGTTCCTGGAAGAAGAGGCTGGGGTCGACTAGCACGAAGATGGACACAAGATGTTGCAGACCCTTGGGTATAAGGATTCACGAGACGGGAGAGACTACAAGAGTTCGAGAAACCTTTTGGCGCACCGTAATGGGAACAACGTTTTTTACCTTCACTCGTTGAAGAACTTACTATACCATGAATATATATGGTATTATTTGCTAATCTTGTTCCTTGAGTTTGACAGAATCTATAGATGGTAGAATTTGCCAGTCATAAGCCCCTGGTATTTACTGGTTATAGTTTTTTTATGTATTTCTTTTATGGTTACGTCAATGCATGTTTGTAAAGAGTTCCGAAATAACGGACTTGACAATTCTAATAGTCTACGAAAATTCACTGAGACAGCAGAACTGTTTACCAGGGAAATGACTACATATGTTAAGAATTAACAAAAACCTCACCAGAAGGAAGACGCAGTAGCGCGATGGCTAGATCTATTGCTTCCGACCTGGTGGTCATGTGTTTGAGTCCCTCTTAGCTGGGTATTTCTTTTTAAATTGACATGTGCTCCCAAATTGACCCAGCCTCAAATTGGTGCTAGCAAATGTTCCGGGATGTAAAGTCGACAGGTTTACAAGTCAATTATTGAGTTTGCCTTTGGTTTCTATTTCAGGTGAGCAATCCCATTTTTGTTATAAACTGGTTAGTGCTCATAACGGCGATGTAGTGGATGCAGGTTAAAATTCCCAGTGGTCCCAATTCAAGTGAACGAACTCAGGACAAGTGCCTTCTTTATGCTGATTAAAGACGTCTCTGGATACACACATGCACAGCTGGGAAAGGCCCATAGAAAAGTACATGTAGCTGATCATAGTATCCACTGTGAGTGGGAATGAGGACATTAGTTAATTAGATTTATGTGTAAATACTAATTATGGCCATGGAGCACCGCTGAGAGCTAGAAATAGACAAACGAGAATGTATAATTTCGAGAATCTTCACATTGCAAATATTTTTTATACACCTGCCAGCATACACATATATAAAAATGTTAGTTGCATAACTTTTACAGGACGCCGGAGTCAACCCCAGGTTGTTGTTTTTTTGGTTTTGGTTTTTTTGGTTTTTTTTTTTTTTTGGTTTGGTCTGTTTGTGATTTCTTGGCAAAGTTACGTTCAGTAGTTTGCCATTGTTTTCTGAACGACCGGCACTCATACCTTTGTTTAGGAAACCAACGCAAGACAGTCTGAATCCAAATCACCTACATCTGTGTTTCGAACGCGGTATGCGGAATTACGAACTGCATTCGTAACCCCCTATCCCACAGAAACTGGTACACATACAAACATAGTGATAATTTCTGACAATGTATCTCATCCAAGTCCACCACTTTTACTCCTCTCTCTCTCTCCCTCTCTCTCTCTCTCTCTCTCTCTCTCTCTCTCTCTCTCTCTCTCTCTCTCTCTCTCTCTCTCTCTCTCTCTCTCTCTCTCACACACACACACACACACAAACTCCACACACATATATATATATAGTTAGTGTCATGTTAATATTCATATTGACATTGTTCACTAGCGTTTGTCAGAACTAACACACTGACAATGGTGCATGTCTCCAGAATTCGGGTGTTGTTGTTGTACGAATGCTGTCTGTGGTTAACACCAGTTGTAATGGTTCGTATAATTACTGAGTGCTCGTCGTTCAAGATTACTTACTATTATATTATTGAGTGGCGTTCTATTTGGACTCTCTTTCACTTCCTCCATCTATCATTCTAGAATCACAAAATAAGACATTAATTACAAGCACTGAACCAAAACGCCGAACAGTTTCAGGTCTTCTAGTGTCGCACTAATACGTTTACAATATTTCACATCTATTCTCAAGCATCAATCTAACACTCAATCACTTTTACTTTATAACACCTCTTCATTCATTCATTGACATCTTGCCGTCTTGACAGACGACAGTTTGTGCTTTAAAAAGGCATAATACATTTTACCTCTGGCGGTAGCGAAAGTGACTGATATAGCCTATTCGCGCTGTAAATGTCCGTTCACAGTGGGTGCATGTGAACACGTGGTCATTTCCACCATCATGCACCATCTTACGTATCACACGCTCGGTGTGTGGCTTATCTGCAATAATTTTCTCCTTTGTCTTTATTCCATTTCTGTGAGTGGGAAAGAGGACATTAGATAATTAGATTTATGTGTAGTAAAGAGCAGCTCCTCTTCTGAATACTATGACCATGGAGCTCCGCTGAGAGCTAACAGACAAACGAGAATGTATAATTTCGAGAATCTTCACATTGCAAATATTTTTTATACACCTGCCAGCATACACATATATAAAAATGTTAGTTGCATATCTTTTACAGGACGCTGCAGTCAACCCCAGGTTGTTTTGTTTTGTTTTTTTGTTGTTTTTTTTTGTCTGTGATTTCTTGGCAAAGTTACGTTCAGTAGTTTGCCATAGTTTTCTGAAGGACCGGCACTCATACCTTTGACTATTTGGTTGTTTCGGGATTTGAAATTTAAATATTGAGCACAACCCACCACCGGCAACGCTGATCGCACTCCGGCATGAACCTAAGGCCTATCCACGACAATATGGAAGCACTATACTCGAGTTTCGCTCTCGTTTGAGCTCGTCAGTAGTGCATATCCCTGACCGGATCCGGAAACTCATAACTTTGTTTAGGAAACCAACTCAAGACAGTCTGAATCCAAATCACCCGCATCTGTGTTTCGAACGCGGTATGCGGAACTGCGAACTGCATTCGTAACCCCCTATCCCACAGAACTGGTACACATATACAAACATAGTGATAATCTCTGACAATGTCTCTCATCCAAGTCCACCACTTTTACTCCTCTCTCTCTCTCTCTCTCTCTCTCTCTCTCTCTCTCTCTCTCTCTCTCTCTCTCTCTCTCTCTCTCTCCCTCTCTCTCACACACACACACACACACACATATATATATATATATATATATATATATATATATATATATATATATATATATATATATATATATATATAATGTGCCATGCCGGAAAGCGTGGGCGGTCATGACTCGCCAGTTCACTCGATCACCAGCGTCGTGGATCAGCTCAGTGTTTTTGTCTCGTCCATGCCATGTGGCCAAGCCGTCCAGGTATTTTCCTCTCGGTCTTCCTCTTGGTCTGTTCCCATCGATCTTGCCAACGAAAGCGTAGAGCAAAATCAGAGTAAGAAATAGCGTCATTCCTTTGCTAGCTATGTCGGTTTAGACGTACGAATAAAACTGAAATTTTTGTAGTGTTCTCCAAGAAGCATATATGTAGGCATCTCAGGTGTATATGCGGTGATGATGTTTGCATATATCAGCTGCTCCATTGCACGTATAAGCTACTCGGCAATCCTGTAAGATAATCGACGACCAAGACGGAAAATATTCGACTTTTTATGCAGGGTTAACGGAACGACAGAATAAAGGATCGATAATTACAGATTACACTTAGACCGAGTACCGAGGGGGAGGACTGGACTGTGTACATAGCGGATACAGGAAGAGGCGGATCAAATACACTCATTACCAACACCGTCCAGAGGCTGGTGAGAGGTCCGAAACCCGCGCATCTGAAGCAGCCAGTTGCTGTGTGTATGAGCAACATGTACAGTGTGAAACTGTCGTGTAGCTAAAGTGGGTTTAGCAAGATATTGTCTAACCAACATAACCAGTAAAGTGTACATGTTCAATGTCCCGCATCTTATATCTTGTCTGTGACGAGCCCATATGAAATAAACTGAAGAATTCGAATACTACACACAGATCCCTGGTTGATTATAGAAAGAGAAAATCTAGTCATGAGAAGATAGTCGAACTCAGACAATACTATGTAACTATTACCAGGTTATTGTGAATTATCTTTAGTATACATTCGCAAATATCAATGATATGATTATTAGAAACATGGTTTAAACATCGTAAAAGACGACTTTACACATGGAAAAGCCCTGATAAGAAAATATTCAACCAAACTGACCACATACTTATTAATAAAAGATTTAGAAATGTGTTAATTAATGTAAAGACAATGCCTGGTGTCGATTGTAATAGTAATTACATGATATATACTACTATGTGGACAAATAAAAGTAAGATCGAAGAGAGATAACAGATGGTTAAGAACATGAGACTTCATAAAGATGTTCTGAAAGTAGATAAAGAAATTCAAGAACAATGTAGAGTGACTGTGAAAAATGGGTACAATGAAATAGCTAAAATACAATATAAATGAATAATGTGAAAGGTTAAGGGACTTCATTCTTCAAACAAACAAATAAATATTACCAGAGAGGAGCCGAAAAGCTAAGAAAACATGGGTGGCTGAAGAAATCTTAAAGTTGATGGACAAAAGAAAACTGAGCAAAAATTACAAACAAGAGTATGATACGAGAAATAAAGAAATAAGAGATAAATGGGTGAAGGCAAAAGAAAGTTGGTTAAACGACCATTGCAAGAAAATTGAATTAATTTCTATTAAAGATGCAACAAATATGCACAGACACATCAGCGAGCTCACGGGAAGAAAAATAAGAGTAAAAACAAAAAAGATATTATTGGAGGAAGACACTATACTGTAGAGGTGGAATGAATATATAAGAAAATGCTATGATGAAGAATGTGAAGAAATAACAGAAGAAAGTAACTTAGAAGGTCCACCCATTCTAAAAGATGTCGCCGACGCTGTCAAACATATGAAGAAAGGAAAAACATCTGGGCCAGATGGAATCACAATAGAAGAATTAGAAATACTGGGAAAATTTGGAATAGATATATTAACTAAAATGTTGAATTATACTTACAGCTGTGGATATTTACCGAGTGATATGCTGAAATTTGTATATATAGCTACACCAAAAAGACCAGTAGCTATTTAATGCGAAGATTTTCGTACAATTAACCTCATAAACCATGGCACTAAACTTCTACTCAGAATTATAAGGAGAAGAACAAGAAAGATAATTAAACTAAAAATTGATGAAGAACAATATGGATTTATGGAAGGAACCCGAATAGAAAGATCAATAGACATAGAAAGATATATATTTGTGCTTCATAGATTATACCAAGTCATTTGATAGAGTAAAACATGATGAACTGATTAAAATGTTGGAAGATTTTGACATTGATGGGAAAGATCTCAAAATAATATATATATATATATATATATATATATATATATATATATATATATATATATATATATATATATATATATATATATATATATATATATATATATATATATATATATATATATATATATATATATATATATATATATATGCCAAGAGCCGGGACTCACTCATCATGCCCGACCTCTTGGGTTTGTGTCCAGGGTTTATAATATTTAGCAGAAATATCTCAGTAGTCTCGTAGAATCACTGTACAAGTCTTTCGTGCACACAACACACGTTCAAAGCGTCCTTAGAGTACAAAGTAACTTTATTACATCACAGTTCTCACAGTGGTTGCCATCGAACACCGCTAGCAATTGCCTTTCAGCGTTCTGTGTCCGACCATCCCACTCACTGTCCATCCATAAAGACTAACTAGCACCACTAATCGTTATTTGTTCGTGCGGTTATACACGGTCGACTATCACTACACTTTACGGCTGCACAAGAATATCAGTGCTATCTACTTACGCACTTCACACTGGTGACGAACGTTCATGGCATGTCTCTAGCTCCGTCATTCTTGTCGGCTTGTTCACAACACGGGGTCAGTTCTCTCACCACAGCTGGTCGATATCAACTGGGCCATAGTTGGTCATTCACTTCAGTGCCCAGTTTCTTCATTCACCGCTCTCCTTCACAAGGACACTCTTTCCCAATTGACTGTATCTCGAATCACTGTGCCCATTGCGAAACAATTTCGGACTCAGATCTTTCTCACAATCTCAACCTTCGTCTCGCACGTCCCAGCCCGGTCTGAAAACTGTTTTCCAGCTTTCGCCTGGGCGCCGTCACGTGGCGCATTAGCTACGCCCACTAATGTTAGCGTTTCTGAACTGTGTGTCAACACATCTCTCCAGTTTCCACAATTGACATACCTGCCGTGTTTCGCGCAATCCATCTCATTGCAATATGCCCCCCCCCCCCATTTTTTTAAAAATGTTGTACTTCTTGACATGAGTTGGATAAGTACACACTACTGTTTGTTTTAGTGGACTCATGGTCGCACGCTTTGGTCTCTCTCAATATGCACACATATCTGTACGTTTGTTGTCAATACATATGAGCCTATCTCTTCCATGATTGATTTAGACTCGTGACAAGTTTTCATCAATAACCAACATCACAGAAACAACAACAAAAAATAATATATTATGCGGAGACGGTAACCCGTCTACACCTAGACTTCCGTGTAGTCACAGCCTCCTTTTCAAGTTCAGAGGTTATGTGATCTCGTCTGACGTAGGATCCAATGTTTCATCAAACATCCCTAGCAGCTCCATAATCATGTACTATACATGAGCATCCTACTCAATCCAAGCCCCAGGCTCTGAGTAAGGTATATGTGTGTGATTATGGACTATGGCTTTCACTGTCCCTTCTTGTATCAATGGATTGCTCTTGCTTTGACTTTGACGTTACTGAGTTATGTTTGACCTTTGTGCTGCTTTGATGCTTGTAGTGTCTCTCTTCAGTACTCTTAATAGGTATTTCTATTTTGGGGTATGTTTACCTGATCTCTCTTTGTCTGGTAGCTATCATTGGCCATGGATGTTATGGCGATCCTTGTTTTCTGTTTATTCTATACCCCTTCTGTCTGTGATTTATACCTTTGCCATTTTCAACTATGTCTTTGTCAATGAGACTTATTTACCTCACTGAATCATCATATCCATACAATGCATAAGTGTTCTATAAAACCCATACATACTGATACTATATCAATGTCATGTATACATATTGTATCCTACTCAATGAATGAAATTATATTCCATCCTATGCTTACATATTCTACAATTTATCGTCCCTGTACATTGAAGTAATAAAGTAATACAACATCTATATACAACGTGTTTGTTTTCATTTTCAATATTCTGGTTTAGAACCTTTGTGCAAATGTGTACTTATTTGGTTTCTCTCAAATTTACATTTGCACTTGTTGTTTCATAAGTTCTGTGGACTTATGATCATTCTGTGCTTTACCATTTGCCTCAGTTTGCACATTATATTTCAAATGTAACCACATGTGTCATACTCTTGGACTCTGTTTGCAAACTATAGTCATTGTGATGTAGAGACAAGTAGCAGACTCATATATGTCTCTCGCATCATCAGATCATGACTTCAAGTAGAACTACACACCTTCAAATCTGTGGACAACTGTAGCCGTGTATGTAACTATTCATCAATTATCATAATGACTAGCTGACCCGGCCCGGCTTCGCCCAGTCCTTGGTGGGGAGCATCTCATTTAATTCATATAAGTAGTCATATAAGTTCCCGTTCCCGTTACCGACTGTCTGTCTGTCTGTCTGTCTGTCTGTCTGACTCGGCCCGGCATCGCCCAGTCCTTGGTGGGGAGCATCTCATTTAATTCATATAAGTAGTCAAATAAGTTCCCGTTCCCGTTACCGACTATCTGTCTGTCTGTCTGTCTGTCTGTCTGTCTGTCTGACCCGGCCCGGCTTCGCCCAGTCCTTGGTGGGGAGCATCTCATTTAATTCATATAAGTAGTCATATAAGTTCCCGTTCCCGTTACCGACTATCTGTCTGTCTGTCTGTCTGTCTGTCTGTCTGTCTGTCTGCCTGTCTGTCTGTCTGTCTGTCTGTCTGTCTGTCTGTCTGTCTAATCATTTATTGGTTGCAGTTAGAACAACCTTAGATAAACGAAGACCAACTTACAAAAAGCATTAGAAAGAGCACTTGAAAGAACTTTACATCTTCCCCAACAATTAACTTGGGTAAATGGAGCAGCGGCAGCAGCAGCAGAAGAAGAAGAAAAAGGAGGAGTAGGAGCTGGGAGGAGGAAGAGGGAGGAGGAGGGAGGAGGAGGAGAAAGAGAGAAGAGGAGGATGGAGGAGGGAGAGGGAGGAGGGGGAGGACAAGGGGAAGAGGATAGGAGGTGGAGGAGGGGAGAGGAGGAGGAGGAGGAATATAATGCATATGCCTGTAGTTTTAATAATGGCTGAAGTTGTTCCATGTCTTCTTAGAGTTGGCGACAGTGTAAAGAAATATAAAATCTTCAAACTTGATAGAGATAAGGTAACTATTATTTATTCATTCTTTAAGCAAAAAAAGATGAGTTACAATGTTATGCATTATGCATTATTTTTATGAAAACTTTGAAAATGCCTTACAGATTGTATCATTATTTATTATAACTCATATGCCGGTACATAACTATGGACAAAGAGTTTATAAATCTTTGAAAACGATGCCACAATATGACTATAAGTTATACAGAAAAGTTATGCCCCTTGAAATAACTTTTACAGAGTTAAGTCCATTGAGATATATGAAATTATAATGAAAAATGAAAATTGAAATAATATTGGGTAAGCAGCCGATTTCACACTAACAAAATATGACAGTGGGCTGCGATGGAATAAAAGGAAGACGTGTAGAAAATTTCATCTCAATCGGATGGGCCGTTCGCGAGCGCATAAAGGACATATGGACATACAGACAGACAGACAGACAGACGGAGATCGCAATTTATATATAAGATGACGGATGAAATGATAAAATGGTAACAACCTCATCAAAGGAAATAATAGTTTCCTAAAAATGTTGATGATGATGAAATGATACAAATTATAGTTCTAAATTCCTGTGTTAAACGTAGACTCTTTGATGACCCCTCGTGAGATGTAGATCAACCTTGTATTCATTCACCAGCGGCTTGTAACTAGTCTGGCGGTCTATGGACTTGCATGGTGCTCATCTTATGCTCAAGTGGTGTCGGACTTCTATCTGCAGCTGCATTCTCAATCTCCATTCAGCTTCAGATACTCTAATACTGTCTGAGAATAATAACATAAGTGGGATGTACGTATCCATGTACATATGTATATACAATAAGTATTAATACAGAGATAATAGTAACTATTTAAGCTGTTTCCATTGACATGCCAGTGTCCCGATTAGCAATTCAGAGTGCAAATTAGTTGATTCAGCAAGCACCCTGGCTATGAGGTGATATACAGGTGATGTGATGTACATTTGCAATGTTTTCCTTTGGTATTTACATCAATGGTTTACATCTTTGCATAATATTTCATAGCTATCAACATCAGAATGAAATAGAAGTATCACTTTGACTCCATTTGACATCTGATCATAATATACTATCATGATGGCATCCCTTGGACAGTATGTCATATCACTTTAGCTCCTCTATATGAGAGCTGTAGTTAATGTTATTATTCTGACATTTGATGTTTTTATCACAGTATGTTCATTCAACCAATACTATCATAACTAAGCATTCATTCTGTTTTAAAAAAAAAAATTATATCTACACTAAACTATCTCTAACTATATACATTTTCTATCTACATATCACAAGGCAAGAGTTTATGATAACCGAAGTTATCTTGTGAGTGGTCTGACGTGTTGTCATGTTTCTTTGATGTGCATTACTGAACAATGGTTTGCATCTGCCTGTGTGACATATGTTGTTATTGTCTTAAATTTATCAATCTGTTGCGTGTACGTTTTCCTTTCCTCATCTGTCAATCCCATACATTTCCAATATCTATTCCAGTTTCTTATTTTCATGTCTCGTGTTCGTTTATCAATTTGGTCTTGGGGAACTTTTTGGTGTTGCCACTGTTTTACTAGCGAGTCTATGTCACTATATTGTGCTTTTGGTATCCATGGGGGATTTTCGTTTTCCCAGTTTGGTTTTATATAGTCACTGTTACCTATATGTCCCTGATCATCATCCTCGTCAGAAGATGTGTCACCCAATTTTCCCGATTGAGTTCTAACATAACCTGTGGGTTGACTGAGACTATAGTCTGCAAGTTTATTAATTTTTGTTCTGGTCGTACTATCCAAGTATGGAGTTAATTCTTGTTGGACACTTGGTGTACTTTCAGTAAACGATGGGCCTTGTGTTTGGTAATATGTGATGAGAAAGTCTACCTTGGTTTTCTCACTCTCGGTTAGATTTGGTCTGAATGACAGTGCATCCCATGTGATAACTTCTTGAGTGGATTGTGTTGGTACATTTAAATCAATTTGAGATGACTGTTGGTCTTCTATGTTTTCTTCGTCTGTTTGGCACGTATTTGTTACTATGTCTGATATATTGTCGTCTATTTTAACCTGTTGGTCTTTAGTAGGGTGGTCCTCCCTGATCTTGTTCTCTTTTTCCCATTTTTCTATGTCTTGTCTTGTACATTCTTTTAAATTTGGAATACTTCCCAACATTAATTCTGCTGTCGGTTGTGTTAGGACTGCTGCGGGTATCAGTCCTTGGTAGTATGGGCAGTCAATGTCTATCATTGCTGTTTTATATTCTTCTACAGCACCTGCAAATGTTTTACAAGTTATTTTGTCGCCTGTATAGTCCTTGTCGTTTATCAGTTTCTCATGTACCCCCACAATTGATGTAGCTGTGTCTCTGATCATACTTACAACTTGTCCATTCACGAATGCTGTTTGGAACTTGGAGTTGTTTCATCATCCTGAGCTGAGTGAGCTTCTTGTATGTATCTCCCATTATTGCTACTTGTCATATTGTCTAGTATCTATGTCTGGTGTATGTGTGCTTTGTGGTTCGTCCTCGTCGCTGCTAGACGTTACATATGCCAGGTTGGCGTTCATCAGTTGCTTTAATTTACAAGTCTTGGCTAGGTGTCCAAAACTATGGCAGAGATCACATTTTACATTGCTTCTATAGTCTGAGACCTTGTCTAGTCTTTTTACCGATAAGTTCTTTATGTGTGAGTCATAACTTGGATTCCTGTCACACATCTCCAGTGATCCGTGCTGTCTGTTGCAGTAATTGCAATCTATCATTCTACCTCTACTTGGTGTGTTATATGGTCTCTGCTGGATTGGTCTGTATTGGTATGGTCGACTACCTCTGTCTTGGTCATTGTATTGGTGGTATCTATTTGATGGATTACTACTCTTTTGATTTGACAATCTGGCTGCCGCCCCTATTATTAGTTCAGGTTGGGCCCCTTCTGCAAAAACTTCTTTATGTGCGTTGTAGTACGCTTCTCCTCTGGACTCCATCTCAGCTACGGACGCACATTTATGTTCTATCAGGAACGTTGCCATGTTATCAGGCACTGCTGAGACTAATTTGTCTCTAAGCATTAGATCTCTTAATTTGCCAAAGTCAGTACCTACCCCTGCTGATTTCAACCATTTATCAAATAGTGATGTGGTTTCAGCTGTAAAGTCTAAGAAGGTCTGGTTTGCCTTCGGGGTTAAAGCCTTGTAAGCTGTGCGAAGTCCTGCCTGATCTAAGGAAAAATGTGCTAGGACTCGCTCTTTAATGTACTGATAATCTGTTCGACGATTCTCAGGTATCATCTCTACAACTTTGAGAGGCTCCAGGGCGAGGTGCTTATGAAATAAGATCGCCCACTCTTCAATTGGAACCTTATAGTGGTTCATGAGGACTTCGAAATTAGTCACCCATGCTGATACCGAGTCACCTTGCGCGAAGTTTCTAATGATACCCTGATATCTCTTGATGGGGTCCAGGGTTTTGACTGCTAATTTATTCCTGGCAATTTCAGCTTCCTTTTCCATTTCTAACATTTTCACTTTAATGTTACCCTCAATGTCTTTGTCTTTCATGATTTGATCGGCTGCCAGTTTGTCTTTTTCAAACTGTAGTCGTTTTGCTTCGAGATCTAATTTTTCTCTTTCTACAGCTAGGTCTTTATCTCTTTGTTTTTCTTGTGCTTCTCTAAGTTCTCTAGCTGCTTTATCTTGTGCTTCTCTATCCTCTCTAGCTGCGGCCCTGTCGTGCCTGAAATTCTGAGACTTTTTTTTCTGCCCATGTCATAAGTTCTGGGCCTTTATAGCCACATTTCTCCCCAAGTGCAATAAAGTCTGCTAATGTAGACATGTTGTGGTTGAGTACCTGTCTACTATATATGTGTCAATAACCTGTAGCTGAAACAATGTACAATAATTGCAGACACTATCAGTATCAGTGTCTTCAGATAATAGTATCTGTGATGCCGATGGTAAAGAATCTTAATAGCAAGAATCTCTTTCAGTCAGTGTCGCTGTTGATCACGCTCTGGCGAAGCTGACTGTGATGAACTTGGTGTAATAATGCTGTACTACAATGATAATAACAACACTGGACAACAATAACACCTATCAGAAGTTTTAGCTAAATGACATAACACCTGTGGACAAAATAATCACAAATAATAGATACATTAATTACGTTAAAGAACAACATTTAATGGACTAGGTTACAAAACAAGACACAATTTACTTGAATTCTAAGTCAATTTCGAATGCTAACCGAACGGAACGTACTTTTGGGTGATGATGCAATAACCACAAAAGTAGCCCACCAACCTCCCACTAATGATGAGGGTGAGTAAACATATTGATGGAAGGGTGCCTGTTGACTCTGGAATACTAAGCAGGACACATATACAAATCAAGTGAAAATAGCTTAACCTGTATAAATTCAGCTCCGGTGTCCTTGGTGGCTTGGTCCAGATGCTTGGCTCCACTTCAGGATTCTTCACAAGATGGTATGGATCAGCTTCACTGCATTTCGGGCTGAACAGGAATCAGTAGAAGTTTGGTCTTCAAAAATGGTGATCCTCAAAAAGTGGTGTGATAAGCGCTTCCATACTACTCATGGCACTGGAAAACTTGGATCTGAAAAATATTCTTCAATCTAACACTGAAATTAGTTCATTGGAGCACTATAGTGCGTGAAGCACATGAACACGGCTCTAGAATGACAGTTTATGTGGCTGAGTGCCATACTCTGTTTTCTTGAAGAAATATCTGGAATGTTGAATTAAAGTTCTTTGCAACTGTACACAGATGTAATACATCACACAATTCATCTAATGTGATGTTTGGCTGAGACGTGAGCTTATTTGTTGTTGTCGATGGAAGCCATCTTGGTACCCTTCAACAAGGTCATTCTTTGTCTTTCACACATGGTGTTCACTTTTTCTTTCTTTATTACTTGCAGATCACTGTATTCTTCGTTTCTTTCACCCTGTTTATTATTCAATACTGCACTGACGACACATTCTCCCTTGATTGTATCTGGGTTCACTCAAACGGACGTAAGGCCCCAAGTGCCAAGAGTTGGAACTCACTCATCATGCCCGACCTCTTGGGTTTGTGTCCAGGGTTTATAATATTTAGCAGAAATATCTCAGTAGGCTCGTAGAATTACTGTACAAGTCTTTCGTGCACAAAACACACGTTCAAAGCGTCATTAGAGTACACAGTAACTTTATTACAGCCCAGTTCTCACAGTGGTTGCCATCGAACACCGCTAGCTATTGCCTTTCAGCGTTCTGTGTCCGACCATCCCACTCACTGTCCGTCCATAAAGACTAACTAGCACCACTAATCGTTATTTGTTCGTATGGTTGCTACACACGGTCGACTATCACTACACTTTACGGCTACACAAGAATATCAGTGCTATCTACTTACGCACTTCACGCTGGTGACGAACGTGTCACGGCATGTCTCTAGCTCCGCCATTCTTGTCGGCTTGTTCACAACACGGGGTCAGTTCTCTCACCACAGCTGGTCGATATCAACTGGGCCATAGTTGGTCATTCACTTCAGTGCCCAGTTTCTTCATTCACCGCTCTCCTTCACAAGGACACTCTTTCCCAATTGACTGTATCTCGAATCACTGTGCCCATCGCGAAACAATTTCAGGACTCAGATCTTTCTCACAATCTCAAGCTTCGTCTCGCACGTCCCAGCCCGGTCTGAAAACCAAGCACACTGTTTTCCGGCTTTCGCCTGGGCGCCGTCACGTGGACGCATTAGCTCCGCCCACTAATGTTAGCGTTTCTGAACTGTGTGTCAACACATCTCTCCAGTTTCCACAACTGACACACCTGCCGTGTTTCGAGCAATCCATCTCATGGCAATATATATATATATATATATATATATATATATATATATATATATATATATATATATATATATATATATATATATATATATATATATATATATATATATACTAGCTGACCCGGTCCGGCTTCGCCCAGGCCCTGGAGGGGATCTATCTATCTATCAGTCTGTCTATCTGTCTGTCTGCTTGTTTGTTTGTCTGTCTGTCTGTCTGTCTGGCTGACCCTGTCCGGCGTCACCAGTCCCTGGTGGGGAGCATCTCATTTAATTTATATAAGTAGTCACATAAGCTCCCGTTTCCGACTATCTGTCTGTCTATCTGTCTGTCTGTCTGACCCGGCCCGGCTTCACCCAGTCCCTGGTGGGGAGCATCTCATTTAATTCATATACGTAGTCATATAAGCTCCCGTTCCCGACTGTCTATCTGTCTGTCTGTCTGTCTGTCTGTCTATCTGTCTGTCTGTCTGACCCGGCCCGGCTTCACCCAGTCCATGGTGGGGAGCATCTCATTTAATTCATATACGTAGTCATATAAGCTCCCGTTCCCGACTATATGTCTGTCTGCTTGTTTGTTTGTTTGTCTGTCTGTCTGTCTGGCTGACCCGGCCCGGCTTCACCCAGTCCCTGGTGGTGAGCATCTCATTTAATTCATATAAGTAGTCATATAAGCTCCCGTTCCCGACTATCTGTCTGTCTGTCTGTCTGTCTGTCTGTCTGTCTATCTGTCTGTCTGTCTGACCCGGCCCGGCTTCACCCAGTCCCTGATGGGGAGCATCTCTTTTAATTTATATACGTAGTCATATAAGCTAACGTTTCCGACTATCTGTTTGTCTGTCTGTCTATCTGTCTGTCTGTCTATCTGTCTGTCTGTCTGTCTATCTGTATGTCTGTCTGTCTTAGCCGGCCCGGCTTCACCCAGTCCCTGGTGGGGAGCATCTCATTTAATTCATATACGTAGTCATATAAGCTCCCGTTCCCGACTGTCTGTCTGTCTGTCTATCTGTCTGTCTGTCTTAGCCGGCCCGGCTTCACCCAGTCCCTGGTGGGGAGCATCCCATTTAATTCATATAAGTAGTCAAATAAGCTCCCGTTCCCGACTATCTGTCTGTCTGTCTGTCTATCTATCTGACCCGGCGTGACTTCGCCCAGCTCCTGGCGCACAGTAACTTAAAAAATGTCCTTCCACACACCATCCATTATTTTTAATGAAAACTGTTTTTAATCACCTACATGACTATAGATAACTTCTTTAAGCATAAAAAGATGAGTTACAATGTTATGCATTATGCATTATTTTTATTAAAACTTTGAAAATGCCTTAAAGATTATATCATTATTTATTATAACTCATATGCCTGTAAATAACTATAGACAAAGAGTTTAACAATAGTGCAAGTAAGTCCAACAATATGACTATAAAGTATATAGAAATGTTATTAAAAGTTATGCCCCTTGAAATAACTTTTCTAGAGTGAAGTCCCCTTGCTATATAGAAATTATATAATGAAAAATGAAATATTAAATGTTATTAAGTAAGTAGCCGATTTTACACTAAGAAACTATTACAGTCGGTTGCACAGGAATGAAAGGAAGACGTGTAGAAAATTTCATCTCAATCGGATGTACCGTTATCGAACCCATCCAATACATAGCTAACCACACACAGTCTCTTTTATATATATATATATATATATATATATATATATATATATATATATATATATATATATATATATATATATATATATATATATATATATATATATATATATATATATATGGAACCAAGTAGCAGCAAGTAAAATGGGAAATAAAGAGGGCAATTATGAACGAATAAAGCTAGGAGTACGACAAGGATGTGTTTTGTCATCGGATCTCTTCTCCCTCTATAGCGGAGTAATAATGAGAGAGATCAAAGGAAAGTCATTAATAATTATCCATCCATCCATCCATCATGTGCCATGCCGGTAAGCGTGGGTGGTCATGTTCTGCCATCTCACTCGATCACCAGAGTCGTGGATCAGTTCCGTGTTCCTGTCTTGGCCATTCAATGTGGCCAATCCATCCAGGTATTTATTTCTCGGTCTTCCCCTTTGTCTCTTCCCTTCGATCTTGCCAGTTGTCACCAAGTTCTCCATGTCATTTCTTCTCATAACATGCCCAAAATATTTTGACTCTCTACGTCTAATGGCTCTAATCAGCTTACGATCATCATTTGTTTCTCGAAGGACCTGCTCATTGGTTTTTCTGTCCGTCCATGGTATTCTTTGCATTTTCCTCAGAAACCACATTTCCACAGCCATCAGCTGTTTTTCAGCTTGACTGCTTGTTGTCCACGCTTCACATCCATACAAAATCACAGGTTCTATGTAATATAGGAGGTTATAATATTAACAATATATGCTACGCAAATGACACAGTATTGGTGGCAGATAATGCGAAAGATCTGCAACAATTGATGGGCATTGTAGTAACAGAGAGTGCAAAGGAATGACTCTCCTTGGGTATCAAGAAAACAATAACAATCATGATATCAAAGAAAAAGGTGACACCAAAGTGTGACAATGAAATTCTTAACCAAGCCGATAATTTTAAATACCTAGGGGCATTTATAACATTAAATGAAAGATGAACAACATAGATTAAGAACAGAATAGGGCAAGCAAACGCTGCATTTCAGAAAATTACAAGTATCTTTTGCAATAAGTCACTATCATTGAATGTAAGAAAGAGAATTCCGAAGAGCTATACAGAACTTGTTTTGCTGTATGGCAGTGAATATAGGAATGTACATGAACAGATTAGGAAGAACTTGGAGCCAACAGAGATCTGTTTCCTGAGACGAATGTTGCGAATTCATTGGACTGGCAGAGAAACTAACGACGATTGGATGAAAGAGGCTAATGAAACTATAACATTACATACAAAATAAGAAAGAGACAAACAGCTTTCTTTGGTCATGTAATGAGGAGAGTAGCTTTGGAGAATATCCTGACAACTGGAAAGATCAAGGGAAAGAGTGGCAGAGGCAGGCCAAGAAAAATGATGCTGGATGGATTTAGTCGGTGATGTTGAAGAATATCATCGACGGAGTTGATCTAGAACACCATAGGCCGAGATATGTGGAGAAACATGAACGCCCACGTCAGCTGGCACGGCACTTTATGATGACGATACATTTGCAAGATGGGCAATGGTAGAGCTAAGATTAATACATATCCCTGCAGACACGGTCATCTTAAGTTCAAATCTCCAAAGAAACATTTTTTTTTAATTTGTTGTTTTTAACGTGAGCTCCTAGGTCGAATCTGCTTGTAATGGGTAACAGGAAATGTCATGGGCAGTAAAAGCGGTCTAAGTGGTATTAGTGAAATAAGCCATCGAGTGCCGATTGTCTATTTTTTTTTTTTTATGTGGGGTTAGCACTATTTACACACTACGTCACAAGACGTGCGAAAGGGTCTTTGACTATCTTATATATAAATTGCGATCTCCGTCTGTCTGTCTGTCTGTCTGTCTGTCTGTCTGTCTGTCTGTCTGTCTGTCTGTCTGTCTGTATGTATGTATGTATGTATGTATGTATGTCCTTTATTTGTTCGCGAACGGCCCATCCGATTGAGATGAAATTTTCTACACGCCTTCCTTTTATTCCAGCGCTGCCAACTGTCATAGTTGTTTTTTCTTCTTCCTCCTCCTCCCTCCTCCCCCTCCCAAAATACGTACGTAATTATATGATGATGATGATGAAAGAATCCCCGAACCAAAACGCTAGGGAAAGGGACGAAAATGACGTGACTACACAGAATCGTCACACGGCAATCATCATCATCAAGTGCCGTGCCGGCTGGCGTAGGCGTTCATGGCTCTCCGTAGATCTCAGTCTTTGGTTTTCTGGATCAACTCTGCTGCTGATATTCCTCCATGCCACGGCAATATCAATAACAATTCATCTTTTTATGTGTAAGGAAGTTATCTACAGTCGTTTAGAAGGGAAAGAACTAGACGAGTATGAATTCGGAATGGCGAACTCTCTCCTCCTCTCTTCTCCTCCTCCCTCTACCTCCTCCCTCCTCCTCCCTCTACCTCCTCCCTCCACCCTCCTCCTCTTCCTCCTCCCTCTCATCCCTCTCCCTCCTCCCTCCTCCTTCTCCCTCTTCCTTCTCCCTCTTCCTCTCCCCTCCTCCTCCATCCTCCTCCCTCCTACTCCCTCCGCCTCCTCCCCTCCTCCCTCATCTTCCCTCCTCCTCCCTCTCCCTCCTCATCCCTCCTCCTCCTCCTGCCTCCCTCCTCCTCCTGCCTCCTTCTCCCTAATCATCCTCCCTCCTCCTTCTCTCTTCTTCTCCCTCTTCCCAATTCCTCCTCCTCCTACCTCCTCCCTCCTCCTCCCTCTACCTCCTCCTCCTCCCTCCACCCTCCTCCTCCCTTCTCCTCCTCTTCCTCCTCCCTTTCCTTCCTCCTCCTCCTCCCTCTACCTCCTCCTTCCCCTACCTCTTTCCTCCTCCCTCCTCCTCCTCTTCCACCTCCCTTTCCTTCCTCCCCTCCTCATTCTCCCTCCTTCCTCTCCCTCCTTCCTCCTCCTCCTTCCTTCTTCTCCCTCTGTCTCCTCCCTCCTCCTCTCCCCTCCTCCTCCTTCTCCTCCTCCCTCCTTCTCCCTTCTTCTCCTCCTCTCCCCTCCTCCTACCCTCTTCCTCTTCCCCTTCTCCCTCTCCCTCCTCCATCCTCCTCCTCCCTCTTCCTCCTCCTTCCTCCTCCTCCCTCTTCCTCCCTCTCCCTCCTCCATCCTCCTCCTCCCTCTTCCTCCTCCTTCTTCCTCCTCCTTCCTTCTCCTCCCTCCTCCTCCCTCTTCCTCCTCCTCCTACCTCCTCCCTCCTCCTACTCTCTCCTCCTCCCTCCTCCCTTTTCCTCCCTCCTCCTCCTCCCTCTACCTCCTCCCTCCTCCTCTCCACTCTTCCTCCTATCCTTTTCCCCTCCCCCTCCTCCCTCTCCCTCCTCCTCCCTTCACATTCCTCCTCCTCCCTCTTCCTCCTCCTCCCTCCCCCTCCTCATCCCTCCTTCTCCCTCCTCCTCCTTCTTCCTCCCTCCTCCTCCTCCCTCCTCCCCCTCCTCCTTCCTCCTCCTCCCTCTCCTCCTCCTCACTCCTCATCCTCCCTCCTCCTCCTCCCTCTACCTCCTCCCTCCTCCTCCCTTCACATTCCTCCTCCTCCCTCTTCCTCCTCCTCCCTCCTCCTCATCCCTCCTCCTCCCTTCTCCTCCTCCCTCCTCCTCCTCCCTCTACCTCCTCCTCCCTTCACATTCCTCCTCCCTCTTCTTCCTCCTCCCTCCTCCTCCTCATTCCTCCTTCTCCCTCCTCCTCCTTCTTCCTCCCTCCTCCTCCTCCCTCCTCCTCCTCCTCCTTCCTCCTCCTCCCTCTCCTCCTCCTCACTCCTCCTCCCTCCTCCTCCTCCCTCTACCTCCTCCCTCCTCCTCCCTTCACATTCCTCCTCCCTCTTCCTCCTCCTCCCTCTTCCTCCTCCTCCCTCCTCCTCATCCCTCCTCCTCCCTCCTCCTCCTCTCTCCTCCTACCTCCTCCTCCTCCCTCCTCCTCCCTCCTCCTCCTCCCTCCTCCTCCCTCTACCTCCTCCTCCTTCTTCCTCCCTCCTCCTCCTCCCTCCTCCCTCTTCCTCCTCCTCCCTCCTCCTCCTCCCTCCTCCTCCTCTCTCCGCCTCCCTCCTCCTCCTCCTCCCTCTACCTCCTCCCTCCTCCCTCCTCCTCCCTTCACATTCCTCCTCCTCCCTCCTCCTCCTCCCCTCCTCCTCTTCCCTCCTCCTCCTCCTCCCTCTCCTTCTCCTCCTTCTCCCTCCTCCTTCTCCCTCTTCCTCCTCCCTCTTCCTCCTCCCTCTTCCTCCCTCTTCCTGCTCCCTCCTCCTACTCTCTCTCCTCCTCCCTCCTCCTCCCTCTCCCTCCTCCTCCCTCTCCTCCTGCTCCCTTCTCCTCCTGCGTTCTCCTCCTCCCTCCTTCTCCCTCCTCCTCCCTCTTCCTCCTCCCTCCTCCTTGCCTCCTCCTCCACCCTACTCCTCCCTCCTCCTCCTAATCCCTCCTCCTCCCTCCTATTCCTCCCTACTCCTCCTGTCTCCTCCCTCCTCCTCCCTCCTCTTTTCTCCTCCACCTCCCTCTTCCTCCTCCCTCCTCCATTTACCCAAGACAGACAGACAGTCAGACAGATAGTCGGGAACGGGATCTTATATGACTACTTATATGATTTAAATGAGATGCTCTCCACCATGGGCTGGGCCGGGTCAGACAGACAGACAGACAGATAGATAGATAGATAGATAGATAGACAGACAGACAGACAGACAGACAGACAGACAGACAGACAGACAGACAGACAGACAGACAGACAGACAGGCAGGCAGGCAGGCAGACAGACAGACAGACAGACAGACAGACAGACAGACAGACAGACAGACAGACAGACAGACAGACAGACAGACAGACAGACAGACAGACAGACAGACAGACAGACAGACAGACAGACAGACAGACAGACAGACAGACAGACAGACAGACAGACAGACAGACAGACAGTCGGGAACGGGAACTTACATGACTACTTATATGAATTAAATGAGATGCTCCCCACCAGGAGTTGGGCGATGCCGGGCCGGGTCAGACAGACAGACAGATAGATAGTCGGAACGGGAACTTATATGCCTACTTATATGAATTAAATGAGATGCTCCCCATCAGGGTCTGGGCGAAGACGGGCCGGGTCAGACAGACAGACAGACAGATAGACAGACAGACAGACAGATAGTCGATAACGGGAACGAGAACTTATATGACTACTTATATGAATTAAATGAGATGCTCCCCATCAGGGTCTGGGCGAAGCCGGGCCGGGTCAGCTAGTTGTTTATAAATTTGAAATGTTTTTATAGGTAGTTTGGTACAAACATATAGAAATATTTGCCAGTTGAGTATTTCTTGTAAACAAACGTGTTACCAACATGAAAATATGTAATATTTTCCAGTTAAACATTAAAATTCCTGCCTGCGCCAAAGAGGAGACAATATGCAGGACCCTAAACAGTTAAAGAACATGTTTGCCAACACAGTATTCAGTATTGAATTCCAGGCAGGTTGAGACGTTTTCTCAAAACAGCTTGGATAAACAGCCCGTCAGTTGGACATCAATGTTAGCTTCTCGTTCTTGACTTGGGAGACATAAATTACAAGCGTCTCAGAAGTCGGAGAGGATTCGCCTAATGGCGGAGAAACTTGTATCAGGGAAAGCTAATCCTCACGCAAAGTAAGTTCAGTGCACTTACTAGCAGTTTTTTTTAATTCGCATATCCTTTACAGGACATCGCTGTCAACAGCAGCATCTTTCAGCTGTCTGTTGGTTTCTTGGCAAGATTACGCTCAGTAGTTTGCCATTGCTTTCTGAGCGGCCGGCTCAGTTATCCCGCAAGTCACCAGCGGGGGACGAACCGCTCCCAGTTCTCGCCCGCTACGAGACTGCGTGATAAACGAGATTACGGATAAAGTGGTGTAACCCCTCGGCCAGAGAGACCGGCACTCACTAGCAGTAGCAAATGATATTATTAGTATGAATAGCATTAGTGGGACTTATGTAAAGCTGTGGAAGGGAGTCTCTGTGGCGAAGTGGTCAAGCCGTTTGACTCGTTCTCCGAAGGTTGAGGGTTCGATTCCGGGCCGCACCCTTCGGTTTACGAGTTAAGTGTTTCGGAGACTCCTGTGGGTCGTCGCTAAAAGCTACGGAGTTCGTGCTTTGTGCTACGCTTTCCGTGCTGCGGAAAGAGACCGAGCCATATGGGATAAAACCCGGTGCAATGAAGTCGACCCTGTCGACTTTTAAGCGACTTTTTTTGTGGAAAGGTAAACAATATAAAATAACATGAAGTAATGCAGCTTGACAGAACACTTTGTTTTCCGTAATTGTGGGACCAGCTTGGATCAGCGCATAAATGCCTTTGAGTATAAATGTTATAGATGTGTTTTAAGAATATCTTGGATACAAAACAAGAACAAATGCATCCATACGACAAGAGCTGAATATTGAAGAAGGTTGGCTATTAAAGATGATAAAACAAAGAAATTTGAATTATTTTGGTCACTTGAAATTCATAAAAGTTTGGAGAGAACTAATCATGGAGGGTTATATGCCCGGGAAGAGAGGAAGAGGACGAGCAAGATGGGTATAGGACGTGGCAGAGGATATGCAGATGAGTGTATCGGGCGCGGGACATCTTGTTTATGATCGAGAAGTTTTCCAGAGGGTTGTTATGGGAGCGAGGTTCTGCGAAGGACATGCTACTGAATGAATGAATACTCTGTAAAGCTGCATTACTTCGTGCTATTATTAGTATTATCACATGTGTGGACAACGCTCGTGTTTAGAGCTCGTGAACGTAAAGGGGAGAAAAAACAGTCGACACAGGCTTATCAATTGCGTACCAATAATTTATCTTAACATTGCAGTCAAGAATCTACATACGGCGTCCTCTTTTTTGATAACTATACTAGCTGTTGGGAGCGCAGTGGTTAGAATGCCCTCCTGTCGGCCTGGTGTTCATGTTTTCGAATCCCCTTCGAGGCTGGGATTTGTTTTAAATTGAGCTTGTCTCCTAGACTGAGCCAAGCTAACATCCGTACTAGGAAATGTTCCGGGAAGTAAAGATGGTCAACGTAATATTCAATACATCACCCATCGAATGTCGATTGGTCTATACAAATATGTGACCTAGCACCATATACCATAAACTTCTCAATGCGTGGGCAAGGGTCCTTTAGTTAACTTCTGCATCAGTTGTTACGTTATGTTACCATTTTCTGGTCTCTTCTCATATCGAGGCCAAAGAATGTTGACTATGTCTGTGTGATGTCTGTAACGTGTTGCCCTTGTGTCTGGGTTTTTTTTAAGAACGTGTTCATTACCCATTTTGCTTGTCCCGGAAATTGTTGACATTTTCCTGTAAAACCACCCTGCTGTGGCTTCAGTGTCGTTGTTTTGGTCACACCCGGTGTACTGAACATTCTTTTGTGAATCCACATGTGTGCCATCGATGGATTCTTTTTTTTGTGTGCGTTTTTAAAACGTGGATATGATCCAGTCTTATGTTACAAATATTTATTTTTAAACACATAATAATAATAATAATAATAATAATAATAATAATAATAATAATAATAATAATAATAATAATAATAATAATAATAAGTCTGACTTCGGAATAGTGATGTGTTGCATATGGTATTCATTATTTATAAGTAGCAAATATAAAACGACCCCTTTTCACGTCTTGGGGTTTACTAGGAATACGTTCATTTATTAGAATTAGTTATTTGTAACACATAATAATGATTAGTCTGACTTCAGTTTTATATATTTTGGTTGTCCAATTAATGTTCAACATTCTTCTATAAAACCACATCTCCAAGGCTTCCATTGAATTTTTAGCCTGTCTACAAATTGTCCATGATTCGCAACCGTATGGTAAACTGTAAAGTCAATGGAAGAATGTACAATTGGATGAAAACATACTTGCACAACAGAAACTGGTTCTATGTAATACGCAAGAACTTTTTTTTTCTACCTTTCAAGGACAGCGACGTTTTGCTTAAAACGTTCTTCATTTGACTGACAGACAGACAGACAGACAGACAGACAGACAGAAAGACAGACTGACAGACAGACAGACAGACAGACAGACAGGCAGCAGGACAGGCAGGCAGCAGGCAGACAGACAGACAGACAGACAGACAGACAGGACAGGACAGGACAGGCAGGCAGGCAGGCAGGCAGACAGACAGACAGACAGAGATAGCTACTTAAAACGACCCAGTTACAAGTAGCGACCACACGGGATTCGTATGACACTCGACGTAAAAGTAAACGTAAAAGACTTTTACACGCACAATATTCATATCGTGCTGAACCAGTATTTTTATAGACCAGTCAGCACCTCGCCTTTACTTCCCAAACCATTCTGGTTTCCTATTTTAGATTGGGTCAACCAGTGAGCGCAGGTCATTTTTAAACATCCGCTCCAATGCGTCGCCTATGGCACTCGAAGGCCACTTTCCGATCATAACAATGCGGGTTTAATGTAGCGACAAGCTTCCTGTGGACAGAATATAATGACACGCGTGTAATTAAAATATTCATTGACACGAAATGGTACAACTATGGAAGCGCACTATCGACCACTACAGGGTCAGTTACAGTACAATTACATCATGGATTCATTCGTATTCATTGGTTCTCGTCCGTAAGTCCAATTAAGGCCCAATCTATCACGAGATCGTGATCCTGCATTACTATTCCTGTTATCCCTAATATACTGTCATAAATCTCCAACGGATCTCCGTGGATTGTATGCCCCCCCCCCCCACCCCCCCCCCTCACCCATATCTACATCGAAGAGCGCTGCCTGGGTTCAAATTCAATTAATAGACCTTTTAATTTAACTCAAGAATGTTATACTTGTCCTGATCTCTGGGTAGTGTACGGAATCTCTGACCTGCTCAGAGAAGGGCTAAATCTTATAGGTCTGTTGTGTACCTGAACCGTGAATACAATACAGAAATGACTACTACGTGCGTGACATTTCGAAACATGGAAAACTACCCATAACAAAATATTAATCGTATGCGTGGCACTTAGAGAAAGATATCTCCATTCAACGGATGTTGTTGTTGTTGTTGTTGTTTGTCCTTCAAGAATGATGATGACCATTCATTTCATCCAGTGGAGTTGAAAGTATGGAGCCGTGAGTTCTAAGATGGCTGATAAGGCCTGTTTTGGCTCGACGTGTTCTTTAACAATGTGGGCAAAGAATGCTTGACGTTCCAGGAAGGTGGATCTACTGCAGTGGTTTTTCTATCCAGCCTTTTCTTCACAGCTCTTGCAGTCCTGGTTGCTTCAGAAGTGACTGTACCCTTATGTAATGATGCACGCCACGAATTACCGTCGGTCTTTAGCAGCAGTCTCACAGGTGTCAAGATGAATTCCAAAAGCTTTCAGTGAGACTTTCAGAGTGTCTTTAAAGCGTTTCCTCTGGCCGCCTTTGGAGCGTTTACCACAACACAGCTCGCCGTAAAAAATTTGTTTAAGGAGCCTGTGATCTGGCATGCGAGTTAAGTGACTAGCCCAGCGAATCTGATTCTTCATTAGTATAATGTTGATACTGGGCATGGACGCTCCTTCTATAACTTCAGTGTCTGGGATCTTGTCTTGCCATTTAATCTTCCATAGCTTCCTAAGGCAGACTGTGTGGAAGTGGTTTAATTTTCTAGCATGTCGCCGATAAACAGTCCATGTTTCACAAGCATATAGCAGTAAGGATAATACAACTGCTTCATAGACTTTTATCTTTGTTTGCAGCCTTATTCCATTTCTGTCCCATACATTCTTGTACAGTCTGCCAAAGACCGCGCTGACCTTGCAGATTCTTGCATTCACTTCGTCATCAATTGTGGCAGCTTGTGACACGGTGCTGCCATGATAGGTGAATTTGTCCACAACACTTAGTCTATGACCGTTCACCTTGATATTCGGCACGGATATTTTGCCCTGGCCATGCGGGTGTACGGGGGAATGAACAGGCTGATAGGCTAGCAGGGAATACACCTCTTGGTGGAATTTTGCCTATGGGCAAAGGGGAGGTGGTCGTGCGCTTGTGGGATCAGGTGGAGAAGGTGGAGGAACAGATTGAGAACCCATATGTGGAAAAAATGAGATTGCCGGGGATTGGCAGGGGTTCTGGAAGAATCTCAAAATTTGAGGGAAGACCAGGAGAACTTTTAATCAGATGGCGGTGGGAACGATTAGTAGTATGACTCTTCGCTGGCTGTTGAACGAGGGAGACGGTGCACGTATGGGAATGTCCTGAGTGCAGTGATGTCGGTTCTTGACTCAACTCAACTCAACATTTGGCACGGTGTAATTATTCCCTGGCGCTGACTGGTACATAACTACAGTCTTCTCCAAGTTGATATTGAGCCCAAAGTTGGCAAAGGCATATGAGAAAGCTGAAACAGTGTGTTGCATGTCTGCCTCTGAGTTGGCATATAGAGCGCAATCATCAGCAAACAGCGGTTCTCTGACGGTGTCGCTGTTAGTTTTGGTTTTGGCTTTCAGCCTCCTGAGATAGAACAACGGACAGCATGCTAAAGTCGGATGTGTCGACCAAAAGACCTAAATATGGCAGTTTACGTGTATATTGATACTACGCAACCTGTGCCATTTTTAAAACAATGAGTACGAGAAGAGGGATCGAAAGGAGGAGGAGTACGAGAAGAGAAGAAGAAGGGGCAAAATAAGGGAGTGCAGAAGAAAAGAAAGCACAAGTGAAGACTGAACAGAAGAAGAGGGAGAATGAAAGGAGAGAGAATGGGCAGAAAAGGAGAGTTAGGAGCAGCAGAAGAGGGGCCAGAAGAAATGGACACAGAATAGGACATAGAAAGATGAAAAAGGAGTTGAACCAGAAGAAGAAGGGGTAGAAGCGGAGGAAAATGAAGAAACGGGTGAAGAGAGATCAGAAGTAGAAGAAGAAGAGGGCGCTAAAGAAGCAGGAAATTATAGAGCAGAAGTAAGGGAAGCAAAAAAAAAAGAGTAAGAAAAGATGAAGCAGAATAAATGGAGCACAAGGATAAGAAATGAATGACCTTTATTACAAGAAATTATGTGTGCGATCTCTGCAGAATCTTACGCGACAAAGTTCTCTTATACCCATCAGCCATTAAATATTGTTTCCGTCTAGAGTTAACCAACTAACAGTGCCAGTCTTAAGCGTCAAGAAACAATTACGTCATATACTGCCAAACATAAACAATGCAACTTCGTTTGTGTATCCTATTATGCCTGCCTTTCCCGGAGAAGTGCACGAAAATGTCATAATTTATGGAAGCTTAACATAGACTGAGATGTGGCTGGATGGCTGTTAGTGTGTTCACTTAACAACAATGTTTTTAGGGAGTAGGGATAGGAAAAGACTGAGCAAAAGTAGAGGGAGCAGAAGCAAGAAATTAGTAGAAGCTGTAGTTGAAGAAAAGGAAGTATAAGAAGTGGAAAAGATGAAGAGACAGGAGCAAATTGAGTAGAAGTAGACAGACAAGAAGAAGAGGTAGGCGAAATGGAGCAGACGAACAGAAAACAGTAGAGCAGGGAAAATAAGAAGAATGTTAAGAAGTAAGAGAAGTTGAAACAGGAGAATAAATAGTAGAAAAAGAGAGAGAAAATGAAGAGGTTGCAAAAAATAGTAGGAGAAGATGGAACTGAAGAAGACGGAGCAGAAGGAACATAAAGAGAAGGAGCAGATGGAAGAAAACAAATGCCTTTAAATTCGTAAGATCTATACAGACTCTAGTGCGACAAGGTTTCCTAAACCCATCAGCCATTAGGCACTACTTCCTTCTAAAGCTAACCAACTAATGGTGCCAACCTTAAACGTCAAGAAACAATAACGTCATTTGCTTTCTAATATAAACGGTGCAACTTCGTTTGTGTATTCTATTATGTCGGCCTTTCCCTGAGAAGTGCACGAAAATTTCCGTATGTATGAAAACTTAACATAGGCTGAGCTGCGGTTGGATGGCTGTTAGTGCATTCACTTAAGAAGAATGCTGGTCAAGGTTACACGGTCAGTAGTGGCAACACATTTATATTATTCTAAGTGCAGTGACGATGGGGCCGACATAGCTGTGTAAACTGGGTACTCAATCATTTTCAGGAATTTTTATGGAATCGGAGTTGAGAATGTGGGAAGGAAAGACGAAAAGGAAATTAATTGGTAAGTCCACGGGTAAAATAAGAGACAGCCAAACACTTTTGACCCTGCCATAAAGTATTTGCCACGAGAATACCCTTACCTGGAACACACATCCATCATAAAGCGTCATTTCAGTTGAGTGTAACCATGTTATTGTGAAATCCTCTGACACATGTGAGATAAAACATATCTTCTGTTTCTTCTTCTTTAGTTCTGTATCCACAGTTCTGGCATAGGCTCCCAACTAACTTGCCACAAGCCGCCCTATTCTTAGATATTCAATGCAGCTCTGTCCATGTCCTTCCTTTGATATTCATTTCTGCCTCTACCTCTCTTCTTCGTTTTTTTTTTGTTTCCTTTTTCCTGTGCCCTGTGTATTCTTGACAAACTTTCTAGTTATACTATACTCAGGTTTACTTAATGTATGTCCTATCCATCATCACCGTCTTTTCTCCCCTCTTGATTCATTGGTATTTGCCTAGCTATTTTCATTAGCTTCGTGTTGGTGATTCTGTCATGCCGTTTTAGTTCTATTTTACACAAGATCCAATTAATTAATATTTTTTAAAACAAAAGTTAGTTGCTGCATATCCTTAACAGAACGTTGCAATCAACACCAACATTGTTTTGCTGTTGTGATGCCTTGGCAAGTTTTCGCTCAGTAGTTAGTCATTGCTTTCTCAACGACCGATACCATTACCATTCCGTAAAAAACCAACTCAACGCAGTGTGCTGCCAAATTGTGCGCAGATGTGTTTCGAAAGCAGGTATGCGGGATCACGAACCGCGTCCGTAACTGAGGCGGCCAATTAATGAATGCTTGTTGTTTATTTGTGATCATGTTAGTTGTTCTCTGTCTCTTAAAAATGCACACGTTGTGATTTAACGTTAGATTTGAATATTATAAATTCGGTGTTAACTTTAATCTATTTCGACTTTCACAAATTCCCCAATATATTATCTGTTTATAGTATCCACATTTTCAGTCCTCCCTCTTCCAGCAACTTGAAATGTTTTATGATGTGCACGGAATTCAAGTGAGAAGCTAATAACAAAGTTAATAGAAGTGAGTTCTTAAGTATTACAATACGAGTACGTTGCGCGACGTGAATGGCATTGACCAAATAATTAACTATTGACGTTTTAAGACCCTTGTTGTTCAGAATGTAAGTTCTTTGTTATTTGTCTTCTAAACTATTCGTTTGTATCTTTCGCCTAATAACTCTATCTTACAAGTATCATTGTGTGGCAGGTCTGACCGGATTGGTCAGAAAGATAACGCTGTTTATAGGAGTCAAAGACTTACATTAGCTTTTATCCGTCCTATTTACTTCCTGTCTACTAGGCAGTCAGTGGGAACAAGCATTAGGGGAAACCACACGATGATTACCCATCCACGAAAAGCTTGAGCTGCCCTCAGAATGAGTCCTGTCAATTTCGTTCTGCCGCCCGATAATGAAAAGCTGGACGAGGGAGAAAATGAGACTTACAATAAGAATGAATCAGTTGCTGTCGAAATGTGTTGTATTGGAGATCTTTGGGGGAAAAATAAAGAAATGAATGTTAAAGTTAGTTGTACATCCTGTACTGGATGTCGCAAACAACCCCAGCTTTTTATGCGATTGCTTGGGAAATGCTTATTGTCTCTGAAGTAAAGACCTGCATATAGTATTCTGGACAGCATAAGATTAAAGATACTTAGCAACGTGTGATATAGACATACACATTCTTTATCTGATTTTCTTCCCAGGATGTGATCTAATGGAAGTTTCTAAGTCAACGCTTATACATGGCCTCGCTATCTTGACTCAGGCAAATTGGCCATATATTTAAAATTTGATCTCTTTTCATTTTGATTCTGCATTTTTTGGTTTTTAGGTAACCCGTTGATGTGCTCGCTCTTCTCTTTGTTAAGTCATTGATTCTTGTCTGCATTAATTTGGTATTTCCGGTGTTATAATGTTTTTAAATGTCCCTGCAATTTTCCTCAAGCCATGTTTCTTTTGCTTTTGCCTGTTTGCATAATTTCCTAATTGTCATGTGAATCTCTTCACGTTTTTTTTTTTTCAACCTTCTTTTTTTTCTTTTTTATTTCCATTAGTTTTCAGATGTCTTCAGCCATCTATTTCTTGGGCCTATCGTTTTCAAGTTTGGAATATCTGTCATTGCAACTTCTTCAGTATTTCATCTTAAGTCGTTGATAACTTGAAACAGGATTTCTAGATCAGATAATGCATCAAATCTCTTCTTTATTTCTATGTAGACTTAAATTGTTATCTCATTTTTTGTTGCAGATAGATCACATGTTATGTTTTCTATGTGTATTTTTTACCTTCTTTAACTGTATGTGCATATTGCCTATAACTAATCTATAATCATTGTATCTAATCTATAATCATTGTGGGGCGCTGCGTGGTCTCGAGGTATGGTGTCCAAGTAAAGCTTTTGCTGTTGTTTTATATAAACAAAATGCCATTTCGCTCTGGCCTCCGACGGGTCTACCATATTATACGAAAAGCCTTCCATTTTTATTTTTTAAATGTTCAGATGTAAAGTAATGATCTGTATTATTTTTTCCTCGATTAACAAGTCTATGAAGAATGCTTTATATTTCCTTTTGCTAGACTACTAAGCCTATTTAAAAGTAACAGATTATTACTATTATACGGGGCTGTAATTCTAAGAAAACAGAATGTAGATCATTACTTTTATATGGGCTTGTAAGTCTAAAAAGAAACCAGAATACAGATGTTTACTTTTATACAGATTCGTAAGACTACGAGAAAACAATGCATATCATCGCTTGCATATAGGATTGTAAGTCTACGAAAACATAATACGGATCATAGCTTGTACATAGACTTGTGAGTCTACGAAACCACAATACAGATCATAGCTTGCACATAGACTTGTAAGTCTACGAAACCACAATACAGATCATAGCTTGTACATAGACTTGTAAGTCTACGAAACCACAATACAGATCATAGCTTGCACATAGACTTGTAAGTCTACGAAACCACAAACCAGATCATAGCTTGCACATAGACTTGTAAGTCTACGAAACCACAATACAGATCATAACTTGTGCATAGACTTATAAGTCTACGAAACCACAATACAGATCATAGCATGTACATAAGACTTGTAAGCCTACGGAAACACAATACAGATCATAGCTTGTACATAGATTTGTAAGTCTACGGAAACACACTACAGATCATAGCTTGCATATAGACTAGTAAGTATAAGGAGCTTTACATAGCCACCAGAGCAGCGGTAGCGCAGTGGCTAGCATGCTTGCCTTTTTGCCCGGTTGCCATGTGCTAGAATCGCCTTCGAGGCGAAGATATTCTTTTCAGTGACCAGACCTCCTATGTCGACCCAATCAAAAACGTGTACGAGGAGATGTCCGGAAAGTAAAGGCCGTTGGTGTATATGCACCACATAACCCATCAAGTGCTGGTACTAGGGGCTAGTACTATATACTCGATTTGGCAGCAGACCGCCTAGCGTTGGGGTTTTTTATAAAATGATATGGGTGTTGGTCGTTCAGAAATCAATGGCAAACTACTGAATGTAAACTTGCCTAGAGATCACAAACAGCAAAATAATTTTGGGGTTAACTGCTACGTCATGTAAAGAATATGCGACTAACTATATACCCAATACGTTGCATAGGGAATTTTTACATCCTTTAGGGAGTTGCATAGTATGAAAAGGGATTTTTTTACGTTCTTTAGCGAGTTACATAGTATGACAAGGGATTTCTGACGTCCTGTAAGGAGTTTATAGTATGAAAATCTGAGACCGAGTAAGAAATGTTGTTATCAGACAGAAAGTGGGATCAACACCTTGTGCCACATTAAATGAAATACATAAGATCAAGTGGTTTGGCCATCTCGTTAGAATGCAACACCATCAACGACTATCACTGGCCCTACATCAAAGATCATCTGTGACGAGACCAAGAGGACGCCCAAGAAGAAAATGGATTGACGACATCAAAGACATTGTATAACCACACGAAATGACACTATTAAATGCCACCATCGGGCGCTGGAGCACCAATTATTCGTCCCCACGACGCTTGACGGCAAAAGTGGATGATGATGATGATTATGATGATGATGATGATGATGATGATGATGATGATGATGATGATGATGATGATGATGATGATGGCATGAAATGGCACTTTTTAAGTCCTTTAAGGAGTTGCATTTAAGGGATTTTTTATGCTCTTTAGGGAGTTGCATCGTATGAAAAGGGACATTTTACGTCAATTAGGTTATTGCAATGTGTGGAAAGGGACTTTTTACGTCATTTAGTGAGTCGCATAGTATTAAAAAGGACATTTTACGTCATTTAGTGAGTCGCATAGTATTAACAGGAACTTTTTACGTCATTTAGGTGGTTACATTGTGTGGAAAGGGACTGTTAACGTCATTTGTGGAGCAATGGTAGCGTAGTGGCTAGACGCTTGTCTACAGGCCCGGTGGCGAAGAGTCCGTATTCGCATCGAGGATTTTTTAAATTGGCAAGGACTTCAAGGTCGACCCACCTCTTATGAGGTACCAGAAAATGTCTTGGGAAGTTAAGGCGGCGGGCACCGCCACGCCAAAACTAGAGTGGTCTATAAAATATGAGTCTAGTACCATACTGCCAATAGCTTTAAAGGGATTCTTTGCTATTACTTTCTTTATTTAAGAGGTCTATTGGTGGTCTCCTAGCGCTGATCACCGAACATTCTAATGTTACATGGAACATCTTGATTGTATGCAACAATGAAGCACGGCAGTATGTCATTTTATTTATTTATTTATTTATTTATTTATTTATTTATTGTGTGCATGCATTAATGAGCTGATGGTTCACAACTTATGTTTCTTTGGTTTCAACTCTTGTGCGCACGTTGAAATGAAACTTTGCTTCACAGCCCTTCAATAATGGTGGTTGTTGTCACGAACACATTAAAAAACACTCGAACATGAAGCGACTAGCAAACAAGTGTGAAATAACGTTGTCATAATGGATTTGAAAGCTTTGGGAAATCAGGTCATCATGGAAATAATATTTCGAGGGTGTATTTCATCGACAGAATTGACAGGTTACTTTATTAAACGTGGCAGGAAATCGACAACTGCAATTGCGATAACAAAACATGTGTGTTTTTTTTTTTTTCGCGACATTAAGATATGTTCGGAAAACAATGCTCACATCGACTTCATTTTCAGGTCAC